>JAJPUD010025441.1:0-17584 GCA_023553655.1 Myrmecobius fasciatus | reverse complement strand
TTTAGATCTGACTTTATTTGTGTGGAGAGTGTTTTGTAGTTTTGCTCATATAGATCCTGACTTTCCCTTTATGTTACCAAATATTTTATACTATTGACAGTTATTTTAAGTTGAATTTCTCTTTGTATCTCTTGCTGTTGGATTTTGTTAGTGATGATAAAAATGCTGATGATTTATTGGGATTTATTTTTTATCCTGCAACTTTGCTAAAGTTGTGGATTATTTCTAATAGTTTTTTTTTATTTGATTCTCTAGGGTTCTCTAAGCATACCATGATATCATCTGCAAAAAGTGACAATTTGGTTTTCTCATGACCTACTCTGATTCCTTTAATATCTTTTTCTCCCTCAAACAATTCTTCCCCTTTAGAGCCCACCCCCTTTACACCTTTCCCCTAATTCTTCTGTGTTCCCTTCTATTAGTCTTTCCCTTTCTTTTCTTCCTTTCTCTTTTATTTCCCTATAAGGTGAGACAAGTTCTTTGTGATACCAAATATGTCTGTTATTCTCTCTTAGACCCAAATCTGATGAGAGTAACATTCACACAATGCTCATCCCCCTCCCTTATTTCCCTCAATTATAATAGTTTTTCTTTGCCTCTACATGTGATGTAATTTCCCTTATTTTACCTCCTTTTTCCTCTTCTTCCAGTGTTATCCCTTTTCTACCTGTAATTTCTTTTTCATATTATCATAATATAATAGTCATAATCATAACCATACCATAATACTCATAATATTATAAATCAACCCTCATTCTCTAAGTATATCCATAACACAAATATAGTTCTCAAGTTTTTTTTTTCTTTTTACCTTTTTATGTTTCTCTTGAACTCTGTTTTTGGAGATCAAATTTTTTGTTCAGTCCTGGTCTTTTCATTAGAAATAGGAGAAAGTCACTTATATCATTGAATATCCATCTTCTTTCCTAAAAGATAATCCTCATTTTAGCTGGATACTTCATTCTTTGCTGTAATCCCAGTTCCTTTGCATTGCAGAATATCTGATTCCAAGCCCTTTCGTCCTTTTAAGTGGAAGCTGACAGATCTTGTGTGATTGTAATTACAATTCCTAGGTATTTAAATTGTTTCTTTCTAGCTGCTTGCAATATCTTTTCCTTGGTATGATAGTTCTGAAATTTAGTCACAATATTCCTTGGGGTTTTAATTTTGGGGTCTCTTTCAGGAGGTGATCGGTGGTTTCTTTTAATGGCTACTTTACCTTCTGATTCTAAAACATCAGGGCAGTTTTCTTTCATGATTTCCTGTAAGATAATGTCTAATTTCTTTTTTTTCCTCATTGCTTTCATAAAGTCCAATAATCCTTAGATTTTCTCTTCTAGATCTATTTTCCAGGTTGGTTATTTTTCCTAGGAGATATTTCATATTTTTCTTCTTTTTTTTTTCATTTTTTGTTGTTTTTATTTGACTGATGCTTGAAGTCTTGTTGAGTCATTAACTTTCATTTGTTCACTTCTAATTTTTATTGTCTTATTTTCTTCAGTTACTGTTTTTAGCTCCTTCTACAATTGGCCAATTACATTATTTTGTTCATTGCATTCTTTTTCCATTTTTTCCATTGTTTTTGCAATGATCTCATTTTGTTTCCCCATATTTCTTCTAACTCTCTTTTAAGATCCTGTATGCAATCTTCAATGAAAGCCTTGTGACATGGGGTCCAGCTTATGTCTCTCTTTGGGGCTTATTCTGGATTTAGTTTACCTTTAGGCACCTCAGGATTTGAGGTATTTTTGGTTTATTCATTTTTTTAAAGGTGTGCAATCTGTTCAAGGCAAAGGAGGACTATCTGCTTTAATTTGCTCTGGGGCAGTTCTGCTGATTGAGTTATTTCTGGTGCTGGGCAGTTCTGCTGATTGATTGATTGATTTCCAATGCTGGACAGTTCTGGTTATTGATTGATTGCTTTAGGGTGCTGTGTAATGGCAGCTAGGTCCTGTGCTCTTCAGGGGTTCAGTGGTTCACAATCTACTCCCTACAAAAGGCAGGTCAGACCTGCTTACAATCAGGACAGATTGGCCCAAGGGGCCCTCAGAAGAGCCCCAGGTGTGTGGAAGCCACAACTCTCTGACTCCTGTTCCAGCTCCCTGCCCTGGTCTCCCTGTGCTGCAGTCTGGGTTCGGCAGACCACCCCCCCCCCCGACCAATTGAAACACACCTATTTTGAATTTCTTCCAGGGTTTCTTCTTCTAGAAATGTGTTGTCCTCCAGATATTGTGGATTCTGTGACTTCAAAACCAGTCTAGAGGCTTCAGCTGTTGGTTTGAGGAAAGGTTAGAGGAGGTGACAGAGAGTTATGTCTGATATCTGCCATTTTGACTCCACTCCCAGAAGTCCATGCTATGCATATGTTATAAAGGTTGTTATTGTATTGTTCTTGATTCACAGAAAATCAGCGTATTTCACCAAACTGAAACATGTCCATTTGAATTTGTTTTAGGAGCATGGAATTCCTATCAATATGGGCTATGCAGTGGCCCCACACCATTCAGGGGTCTACCCAGTACATATACAACTTTATGAAGCTTGGAAAAAAGTCTGGGGTATTCAGGTCACAAGTACAGAAGAGTATCCACATCTTAAACCTGCACGGTACCGACGAGGCTTCATCCACAATGGCATCATGGTGAGAACATGCTATTCCCACAGAATTATTTCAGTCTACAATAATTGAAGAACTATCTATTGTATTATTCGTCAGGGCTTACTTTTAAGATATCCTTTCATGGGGAGCTAGAGAGAGAGAAAGTTGATCACTTAAAATCTGTGCTTGGACCATTAATTGACCAGGATCCATACATCTGAACCACAGACAGTTTCTTGGGAGCTCAAGATTCTTTCCCAATGTGTGGGTTGAAAAGGGGATTTATCTGGGTCATACAACAGTGTCATAGAAGCAGCAAGCAAATGATGAATATGAAGTGAGAGTACTTGAGTCCAAATTCTATTTCTGATACATGCTAACTGTGGACTCCCTACAAATTTATCCAGACTCTCCTAAAAGTCCTAACATATAATTTAAAACTTCAGAATATCCATCCAAGGCTACAGAAAGCACTGCTGTTTGGCAGTGATTTCTAGGGCAGTGGGGAATTTGATGGCCCCTTAGGGGAAAGTTTTTTGTTATTGCCCAAGAGTCCTTTATACTACCCACTTTGCCATTTGCTCACTATGCCTGCTTAAATGGGGGGCATAGTTTCCCTATTATTAGTACTGTATTTTACATTGAAAATAGCATACATGGAATCTATTGCTGAGAGTAAAAAAGCTTAGTGCCTTCTTAGTTCTTAGAAATGAGAAAACTGTGTGCAGTTTAAAATGATTCCTTGGAACACAAAGTTGGCATCATGGATCTTGACTTGTAATTATCTATCTTGGAAATTCCATAAATTTCAGTATTTTCCAAAGATCCATGAAAAGTTCTGCAAATTGGTTCTGTTTATGCCTGCAAAATTGATTCTTAGATCAATTCAATTGGTTAGGACACAGCTAATATCTAAATGGTACTCCCTAATTAAGTTTTGGAATATTTAGAAAATGTATTTATGTTTATAAATATTTTAAAAAGGAATACTGAAAACAAGTTCCTCTTATATGCCAAGGATTCATTTCTATAATTTGTCCATTTATCTTTTTGCAGCACTATGATTAATACAAATGAATTTGATCAACATTTAACCACCAGTAGGTGAACTGCCTTTTATTTATTTATTTTTTTATTAAAGCTTTTTATTTGTATAACATATGTATTGGTAGTTCCCAAGCATTGATCTTTACAAAGCTTTCCGTTCTAAATTTTACCCCCAGTCCCCACCCCTCCCCTAGATGGCAGGAAGTCCATTACATATTAATAATGATAAAATGCTTGACAAGTTGTGTAAGAAAAAACCCTAACTACAAGAAAAAAAAAATCAGAGAAAGAAACACTGTAAACAAACATCAATAAAGAGCATGAAAATGTTATGTTGTAGTCCACGTTTCATATCCCTCTCTCTGGGTGTATATGGCTTTCTTCACTGAACAATTAGAACTGGTTTGAGACATTTCTTTGTTGCAGAGAGCTATGATCAGCAGAGTTGATCATCATATAGTATTGTTGTAGCCGTGTATAATGATCTCCTGGTTCTGCTTGTTTCACTCAGCATCAGTTCATGCAAGTCTCTCCAGGTCTCTCTGAAATCATCCTGCTGGTCGTTTCTTATAGAACAATAATATTCCATAACATTCATATATCATAATTTATTCAGCCACTCTCCAATTGATGGGCATCCATTCAGTTTCCAATTTCTAGCCACTGCAAAAAGGGCTGCCACAAACATTCTTGCGCATGTGGGTCCCTTTCCCTCCTCTAAGATCTCTTTGGGATATAAGCCCAATAAAAACACTGCTGGGTCAAAGGGTGTGCACAGTTTGATACCTTTTTGAGCATAGCTCCAAATTGCTCTCCAGAATGGTTGGATCTGTTCACAGTTCCACCAACAATGTATCAGTGTCCCAGTTTTCCCACATCCCTTCCAGCATTCATTGTTATTTTTCCTGTCATTTTAGCCAATCCGACAGGTGTGTAGTGGTACCTCAGAGTTGTTTTAATTTGCATTTCTCTGATCAATAGTGATTTGGAGCAACTTTTCATATGACTAGAGATGGTTTTAATTTCATCATCTGAAAATTGTCTGTTCATATCCTTTGACCATTTATCGATTGAAAAGTGGCTTGAATTCTTATAAATATGTGATACTTCTCTATATGTTTTAGAAATGAGGCCTTTATCAGAACCATTAAATGTAAAGATTATTTCCCAATTTGATGCTTCCCTCCTAATCTTGTCTGCATTAGTTTTGTTTGTACAGATAATTTTTCACTTAATATAATCAAAATTATCTATCTGGTGTTCAATTAAGAGTTCCAGATTTTCTTTGGACATAAATTTATGCCATCTCCACAGGTCTGAGAGGTAATCTATTTTATGTTCCTTTAATTTTTTTATTATCAGTCTTTAGGTCTAAATCACAAATCCATTTAGATCCTATCTTGGTATGTGGTGTTAGATGTGGGTCAAGCCCTAGTTTCTTCCACAGGAGTTTCCAATTTTCCCAGCAGTTTTTGTCAAATAGTGAGTACTTATCCCAGAAGCTGGGGTCTTTGTGTTTATCAAACACTAAATTGCTAAAGTTATTACATAGATTGTCCTGATATCCTATCCTATCCCACTGATCGATTGCTCTATTTCTCAGCCAGTACCAAATGGTTTTGATGACCGCTGCTTTATACTATAGTTTTAGATTTGGTACAACAAGGCCACCTTCATCTGCCTTTTTTTCATTAATCCCCTTGAAATCCTTGACCTTTTGTTCTTCCAAATGAACTTTGCTACATTTTTTTTCTAGGTCTGTAAAATAATTTCTTGGGAGTGTGATTGGTATGGCACTAAATAAGTAGATTAGTTTGGGTAGTATTGTCATTTTTATTATATTCGCTCTGCCTACCCATGAGCACTTAATGTTTTTCCAATTGACTAGGTCTGATTTTATTTGTGTGGAAAGTGTTTTGTAGTTTAGTTCCTATAGTTTCTGACATTTACTTGGCAGATAGATTCCCAAATATTTTATACTATCATCTGTTATTTGGAATGGTAATATGGTTTCTTTATAATATATAAAAATGCTGATGATTTATGTGGATTTATTTTGAATCCTGCAACCTTGCTAAAGTTGTGAATTGTTTCTAGTAGTGTTTTAGTGGAGTCTCTGGGATTCTCTAAATATACCATCATGTCATCTGCAAAGAGTGATAATTTAGTTTCTTCATTAACTACTCTAATTCCTTTTATCTCTTTTTCTTCTCTTGTTGCTAAAGCTAACATTTCTAACACATATTAAATAGTAATGGTGACAGTGGGCAGCCTTGTTTCACTCCTGATCTTATTGGGAATGGTTCTAATTTGTCTCCATTACATACAATGCTTGCTGGTGGTTTTAGGTAGATGCTACTAATCATTTTAAGGAAGAGCCTATTTATTCCTATACTCTCTAATGTTTTTTAATAGGAATGGGTGTTGGATTTTATCAAATGCTTTTTCTGCATTTATTGAGATAATCATATGGTTTTTGTTACTTTGGTTATTAATATAATTGATTATGCTGATAGTTTTCCTAATATTGAACCAGCCCTGCATTCCTGGTATAAATCCTACTTGGTCATAGTGTACTATCCTGGGGATGACTTTCTGTAATCTCATTGCTAATATCTTATTTAACATTTTTGCATCAATATCCATTAGGGAAATTGGTCTATGGTTTTCTTTCTCTGTTTTCACACTACCTGGTTTAGCTATCAGCACCATATCGGCATCATAGAAGGAATTTGGTAGAATACCTATAGAAGAGAAATTTTAAATGAAAATTTGAATATTGAATAATATAATTGTCTTTCCAGTATTTTTGTTTGAATATTTCTAAAATGATTTTACAAAATATACTTAATTATTATGAAAAAATATTAATTCAGCTATGTTTAAGTGTTCTCAAGTTAAGTTCTACATTTAACACAATTTCCCACAAGTATAAAGCATTTGGGAAAGATTTTTGGTGTTAACACTTAAATAAGTGAGTTACATATAAGTCATAGAGAAGCAGAGGAGACTTTGCATTTAAATGTAGGCTTTGGTAAAGAATATAATAGTATGTGTCTCCATAACATTCCAGTTTATATGTAAAAATTTCAAAAGATACACGTCTTTTTTTTTTTGTATGTGTGAGGCAATTTGAGTTAAATGATTTGCCCAGTATCACATAGCTAGTAAGTATTGTCTGAGACCAGATTTGAAGTCAGGTTCTCCTGAATCCTGGACTGGTGCTTTATCCACTGCAACATGTTCATGCAGTAGGTTAGTCATTCCTGTGTAATGACCCAATTCACTCTCAAAGAACATTCAGATCTTTTGCATTTCCATGTAATACATTGGCATATATAACTAGATTGTATTTGGTTTTGAGTTGTTTCAGTCATGTACAACTCTTTGTTCCATTTTGGAATTTTTTTGGGGTAGGAGGAGAAATTTTCTTTAGCTTTCCTTCTCCCACTCATCTTATAGATGAGGAACTGAGGCAAACAGAGTTAAGTGATTAGTCAGGATTACACAGCTAGTAAGTATCTGAGGCTGGATTTCAACTCAGCGTTTCCAACTCCAGGCCTGTTACTCTATGTCACTACTTAGCTGTTCCTGGCTAACTATAAAATGACCATTTAAAAAATAGAACAGAATTACCAGATCCTTAATTTAAGGTACTCTTTGCTTTGAATTTAATTCAAAAGACTAAACCCTCCTGGCAATTAAAAGAATAACAGTATAATTGGATGACTGTTACTGCAGAGATAATTAAATATTTTAAAGAACTTAACATGGAGGATCATTATTTTTTTTCCTATTAATCTTCATATATGTAAAAGAATTCACCAAAGAATATGTTAGATTCATATCTGATACATATTTCATTCCTAGAGTGATATTTAATTGCAAGTTGAAGGAAATAATGATTTTCTAATGAATTATTAAAAGTAAATACTGTTGTTCAAGGATATTCAAGGATGCAAAATAAGGAAATAAATAGCTTAGTAGAGTGAAAATATCCTACTTCTAAGGAACTATCTTTTAATAAACTAATATTGTTAAAGTTAAGGGTTGTTTTCCTACTCCTGTAAAATAGTGCTTCTTTGTGAAATTTGTTAGAATGATATGATAGAAGATTTTACAAACTGTTGCTTTACAGCTGGCATCTACTGCTATACAACACCTGCATAATCATTTCCTAAATCAGCATGATTTCATAATACTATCAAAATTGTAGCAACTCAGAAATTCTCAGTGGCAAAGAAATTGATGGCAGATCTAACTAAAAACCTTCAATGTTACAATTTTTTTCTTCCTTAGGTGCTTCCTCGACAGACATGTGGATTATTTACCCACACAATTTTCTATAAAGAATACCCAGGAGGACCTCAAGAATTGGACAAGAGCATTCAAGGAGGGGAACTTTTTCTTACTATCCTTCTAAATCCTGTATGTATATATCCTCTGCTTGCTTCCAATAATAACATCAAATTAAACTTTACTTAGTTCCATATCAGCAGGAGTTTATTCCAGCAGCATGAGTGAGAAACGCTGTCTTGACTATAGAAATCATTAACACACCCTATTTATGAGGTTCAGAAATGTGAAAAATACAGAGCTCTTTTTTTTCCTTAAGAAATAGAACAATGAAATAATGTGGTTTATTTTTGTTTTGTTATGCCAAGTTAGATTAATACCTGAAATGCAATTTTCAAACTTTAAATGTTTAAGTCCTTTTTGTTGATATTATTCCTATGGAGATGATGATGATGATGTCAGAACTTGAAAGTTCACTGACTCACAGGGAACTTATTTTGGGCATGAATTGAGTTTTTTAATTAAAACCTCTCATTATGCAACCTTCTTCATTCTCTGTCTCTGAAGTTTGCTAGAATCATCTATTGCTTAAAGCATTGAAGAGAGAAAGAAAACCCCTTTCTTTAAATGTGGATGATGGGGTGACTACTTGCCTATTGTAGAAAAGGGAAAAAAAGAATTTCAATAGAAAATTAATGAACTTTTACTTAGGGCTTCAGAAATGTTCTGTATATATCTGTTTCTGTGTCTGTATATGATTCCCTATAAAATTATAATCATATAATTTTATCTCTAATCTAATTATCTTTGAATACTAGAGTGTCTGTAGATCACTCAGTGTATCTTAATAATCCCTTTTCTCAAATTTAGTGTCTGTGTAACGTTGAATAATCTATTTAACCTTCATTTCCTTACCTATCAAATGATGAGGTTAGACTCAGTATTCTCTAAGGTTGCTGATAGCTTTATGTCTGTTATATGACATTTTTGTCTATGTTGTATTACATTTTGCTTATACAATCTAAGTTTTATTTGTTTTGTTTGTTTTAGTTTGTGGCTTGTTCTTTTTAAATCCATTTAATCACATACCTTAAAATATTTGCAAATACACAATATTAGTATCCACTCATCTTAGGCAAAAGTAATTGAATAATTTCTTCTTTGTCTTTCTCATTAGAATTTCCCAGGGAGAGTTTAAATCTTGGTGATCTCATAGATATCTATCTGCCTTTAGTATTTAATGAATGTCCACATTATGAAATCTTGTGTACTATGTGTCAAAGCACATAATATTATTTTGTTTAATAAATTTGTCATGTTTCAGATAACTAAATCATACCAATTTCAAATATGTTTTTAGTACAAAACACCAGAGCAAATTAAACAAAAGCTATACTAAATTCAATTAATTGTAATGCTTGAAATTTGTTAGGAGGTTAAATCACAATTGAATTGTATAACAAATGCATGTAAGTTTATGAGGGAGAAAAAAAATGAATCACCAGGAAATATGTGGTGACAAGAAACTTCCCCAAAACTCTAATGTCAAAAAAGAGAAATAAAGAGATCATAGTTCAACTAATTAAATGTGAGTCCAAAATATAATAAGAACATATAAATATTAATTTAATAATTAGAAAACTGTTATATCCTAAATCAAGGAAGGTGACATGTAGTAGCATTGATGTTAGATGGGGAGATAAGATCTGAGTTAAAAAACAATAAAGCCTCGGTTGTGCTGGGTGATCTTTGGTAATTAATATATTAACCTTTCCCCCCAACTATGAAGTTGGATATCAAGGGCTTTTTTTTTTCAAGCTATACTGATGAACCAAAAGATCAAAGAAGAAATAGGAACACTGTTCAGGACGGATAGAATCTAAGGTCTCTGAGAGCAGATGTTGCTGATTCTTTATATTTACATATCTACCATTTAATAAACGTTGGTTGATTGAATGATTGCTGAAATAATGATAAATAATGACACAAATAAGACAGAGGTACTTAATTTTTATCTTAAATTTGTTTTTCTTGTCAAGAAGAATAATCATTGTACTGGCAGTTATACCTGAGATGAATAAGGTTCTATAGTAAGAGACCAACTAGCTGCCCTTGGTGAGTTGAAACTATCATAATTTCATCAACTAAATTAAGAATATTCTTATTTACTCTGATTGTTGTACTACAGTGCCTGTACTGTAGTACCTTTTGAAAAACTCTGGAGAACTTGAGAGGTGCTGCAGATCTTAAACTGAGTAAATGCTGATTTTTTTCTTTTAAACAGAAGAGAATGGAGTTTGTGAATTGGATATCAGAAAATTTGAATTAATATTTTTGACAAAATTCTACAATGTCTCATTAAAAAGATAGAGAATGAACATCTAGGAAAAGATGTGGTAGTCCCAGAAAAACTTCATCAGGACCATCATGTCAGATGAATTTTGTTTTGACTGGCTTATTAAATTGATGCATCTAAAAAATCCAATAACTAGTATTTACATATATGTTAGCAATGCAAGTGACAATCTTTTTTGTTCTTCATATAATAGAAAATGGAGAAGGTGATCTACATAATAATATTTTTCCATTTCCTAATTATATATGTGATATACAATTGGATGTTCTTTATATTCTTTAGCTAAAACAATGAATGTAAAATAGATTAAATGAAGAGGTCAATCATTGAAGAAAGAAGAAATAAGCAAAATTAAACAAAGCAATGCAACTGCTTTTTATTTTTTTTAATTCTGAAAGTACAGTTATTTACATTACCATGTAATGGTTTTATATTTATGAATATATATTTTTATAAAATGTTATCAATTTTTATTTTTATATATTATTAATAGCTTTAACCTATATCAATAAAACTTATGGAATCCTATCATTTTTTATTTAGCTATTTTTAATAATTGCTTTTTATTTTCAAAATACTTGCAAAGATAGTTTTCAACACATACTTTTTTAAACAAAATTAAATTTATTGGAAAAAACAGTAAGAAAAAAAAAGAAAAAGAAAAAAGAAATACAAAACAAAATAAACCAAAACAAAAGAGAACATTGTCATGTGCCCAATCTTCAGGGAAGATTCAAATTACCAGAACAAGAAAGTATATATATATATATATATATATATATAAATATATATATATATATATATATATACGTATATATATATTAGTAGAAGAAATTGTATTCATGAATGTTCATTTTTTCTTTACTTCTTTGTAAATTGTTCTTTGTTCTCTGCTGCATACCTTATTTACTTTATTCTTTTTTCCCCTTTGATTTCCCTGCTCCCCCATCATCTTCAAGCAAGCTATGGTTAAGAAAAGATAGATTTTATATATATACACATATGCATATAAATATTTAGATGTATACATACATATATACACTCTCACACACACACACACCTCACATACACATACATGTCTTTCTTATTCCAGCTGCCTCTTTAATTAAATTCTGCTCCATTGCCTTGCTATTAACCTCCCCGCACCCAAGGATCCCTTTCTTCTCTCCTTCCCTTACTCTTTGCTTCCCCATCAGCCCATCCATTTCCCCCATTTCTTCATGGTATAGCCTTCATGTATGTAACATATGTAATGTTGACTATAGAACTATTCCTGATGTGAGTATGTTTTCAGAACTAGGAGCCCTCCTCAGCCCTCTAATGCCTTTATATTTGTTCTTCCTCTGCACCTTATTTGTATGACATTTACTATTTTTACCTTGATTCTGCCAATCTTTCTTTAGAAATCTTTCCATTGTTATTATAAATATTAAACAAATAA
This sequence comes from Myrmecobius fasciatus, assembly GCA_023553655.1. Classification (NCBI taxonomy): domain Eukaryota; kingdom Metazoa; phylum Chordata; class Mammalia; order Dasyuromorphia; family Myrmecobiidae; genus Myrmecobius; species Myrmecobius fasciatus. Next base: position 5,845 of record JAJPUD010025441.1, on the reverse strand, counting down.
CATATTTCCTGTGGAAAAAAAAAACAATTTGTCTATGCTTAATCACTTTGTCCAATGTTAAGTTCCTTAAAATTGACCTTTCACATTTGAGAAAATAATATTATATGTTATTATAACATAATATCATAAGAGATAATATGTTAGATTTTCTGTTGTTAGGGTTTGGTTGATAGAAAGTCCTGAAATCTGCAAGTTCATTGAATGATCATTTTTCACTCATTCAAAATGATAGATAATTTTGCTGGATATGATATTTTTGTCCACAGGCCTAGTTCTTTTGATTGTCAGTAGGTATGATTCCAGGACTCATGATCTTTTATTGCAGCCATTGATAAGTCCTGTACAATTCTAATTGTAGCTCTAGCATATTTAATTTTTTTTCTTGTTTCTTGCAAAATTTTCTCTTTGATCTCAAGGTTTTTAAATTTGACAATTTTATTCCTGTGGGTTTTCAACAAAGGATCTCTTTGAGGTAGTGATCAGTTGATTTTTTTTTCCTATTTCTACTCTCCCTTCATGTTCTATTACTCCAGGACAATTTTCTTGGATTATTTCCTGCATTATTGTCTCAAGGTTCTTTTTGGTCACAACTTTCTGACAGTCCAGTTATTATTTAGTTTTCTCTTCTTGATATATTCTCCAGATCTGTCATTTTGCTTACATGGTGTTTCTCATTCTGTTTATTCTTTATATCTGTTTGTTTTTTCTTGGTCTCTCATATCTTCACTGACTTCCCCTTGCCCAATTTTTTTTCCTGAGGCAATTGGGATTAAGTGACTTGCCCAGGGTCACACAGCTAGGAAGTGTTAAGTATCTGAGGCCAAATTTGAACTCAGGTCCTCCTAATTTCAGGGCTGGTATTCTATCTTTTACACTACCTAACTGCCACTCAATTCTAATTTTTAAAGAATTATTTTCATCTTTGAGATTGTACCTCCTTTTCCAGTTGATTAACTTTTTTTTTCATAAACTTCTAGTTTTTCTTTGATGGTTTTTATTTTATTTTGTTTTGTTTTTTCCTCAATGTCTCTCATTTGGTTTTTAAACTCATTTTTGAGTTCTTGTATAAATTCTCTCTGGACAGAGAGCCATTTCATTTCTTTCAGATAGAAGCTTTTTTTTTTTTTACTACAGTGTCCTCCTCTGAAGATGAACCCTGTTTTTTCCTAGTCCCATAACATGTTTCAACAATGGTGGCGTTCTTTTTCTTTGTCACTTTATATTTTTAATAAGAAGTATTAGGGTAAGCATTTCTAATCATGGGTTGAGGGGATGGGGCCTTAATCTTCCCTTCAGCTCTTCATTTTTCTCAAAAACACAAATCCAAGAGCTCCACCTTCCTGCAAATGCCCACAATTAGCAGCATCCCTGCCTCACTGCCTCTGCACTCACTGGTGCTGATTCCTTCTTATCCACAGCCATATCTCAGCAGCACAGCTGGACCTAGTGTTCCCAATCATGCAAGGTTCACTCAATCTTTTGGGATTCAAACCCCAACTGCACAAACAGTTGGGAAGATGAAAGTCTCTCTGGTTCATGCTGAGACTCCAGCCACACCTAGCTGGCCCAAGGAGTCCCCACTCAATATTCAGAATTTAACTGGAGGTATCTGCACTTCAGACAAGTTAATCCCCAGCCCAGGGTTTTTCTTGAAACCTCGGGTTCTATCAGAAGGACCCCCATTCTACCCCAAATCTTCTTAATTTTTCACTAGTCTGTATTTGACCTGAGGTGCAAATTTATTCTATTTGTGAGGAAAATCTGGAGAGCTTGAAATTTACCAATCTACTCTGCCATCTTCCTAAAATTCTCTGACCCTTCAACATCCATCCTTACAAAACCTTGTGTTCCAAATTTTTCTCCCTCACTCTCTACCTTGCCCCTCCCCTAGAGAACAAATTATACAATACAGGTTAGAATAGTTGTGTAATTCCTCTTAACATATTTCTACAACAAATAAACATACAATATGTTTACATACAACAAATAACATACAACAAGCAAGCAAACAATAACAACAACAAAGGTGAAAATATTGTGTTGTGATTCACATTCACTCTCCATAGTTTTCTCTCTGGACACGACTATCTCTTTCCATTGCAAGTCTATTGGAATTAGTTTGATCTCCTCATTGTTGAAAAGAACTAAGTCCATCAGAGTTGATCATCACATAATCTTGTTTCTATGTGTAGGCTTCTCTGAAATCAACCTTCAGATCATTTCTTATAGAACAATGATCCATTACATTGACATATTATAACTTATTCTGACATTCCCCAACTGATGAGCATCCATTTAGTTTCCACTTCCTTGACACTATAAAAAGGGCTGCTTACAAATATTTTTGCACATGTGAATTCTTATCCCTTTTTAATAATCTCTTTGGGTTACATACAGACCAGTAGAAACATTGCTGGATCAAAGGGTGTGCACAGTTTCATAGTTCTTTGGGCATAGTTCCATATTGCTCTCCAAAATGGTTGGATCAGTCCAAAACATATCCCAGTCTTCTGATATATTCTCCAACATGTATCATTATCTTTTCCTGTTATTTTAGCCAATCTGAGAAGTATGAAGTGCTCTCTTAGAGCACTTGTCTTAATTTTCATTGCTCTAATCAGTAATGATATAGAACATGTTATATGCATAGAAGAGGCTTTAATTTCTTTATTGAAAATTATTTATTCATATCCTTTGACCATTTACCGATTAGACAATGGCTTGTATTCTTGTCAACTTTTATATTTTAGAAATAAGGTTTTTATCAGAAACATTAGGTGTAAAAAAAAATTCCAGTTTTCTTCTTCTGATCTAATCCTGGCTACATTGATTTTGTTTGTACATTTTTTTTTAAAATTTAACATGGTCAAAATTATCCATTTTGCATTTCATAATGTTCTTTAGCTCTTTTTGGCTATAACTTCCTTCTTTCTCTATATATCTGAGAGGTAATCTGTACCTTGTTTTCCTAATTTGCTTAAATGTCACTTTTTATATTTAAATCATGAACCCATTTAGAACTTATCTTGGTACAGGATGTTGGGTGTTGGTCAATGCCTAGTTTCTATCCTGTTATTTTCCAATAATTCCCATCAAATAATGAGTTCTTATCACAGAAGCTGGAATTTGGGGGTTTATCAAACAGTAGATTACTATAGAAATTGACTATTGTGTCTTGGGAATCTAACCTATTTCACTGATCCAGTACTCTATTTTTTAGCCAATACCAAATGATTTGGATGATTGGTGTTTATAATATAGTTTTAGGTCTGATACTGATGGCCCAACATACTTTCTATTTTTTCATTCATTTTCTTAAAATTCTTGACTTTTTGTTCTTCCAGATGAATTTTGTAATTTTTTTAGCACTATAATGTAATTCCTTGCCAGTTTGATTGGTATAGAATTGATTAAGTAGATTAATTTATGTAGAATTGTCATTTTTGTTATATCAGCTCTGCTTCTCCATGAACACTTGATATTTTTCCAATTTTTTACATGCAACTTTATTTGTGTGGAAAGTGTTTAGTAATTTGGTTCATATCGTTCCTGGCTTTGTCTTGGTAGGTAGACTCCCAAATATTTTATATTATCTATAGTTATTTTAAATTTTTCTTTTTATCTTTTGCTGCTGGACTTCGTGGGTAACACAGAAAGGCTTATGATTTATGTTGGTTTATTTTATATCCTGCAACTTTGTTAAAGTAACAACTTTATTTCTATGAGGTTTTTTTTCGTGGATTCTCTAGTATTTTTTTAATACACCCTAATATTATCTGCAAAGACTGATAATTTTGTTTCCTCATTACTCACTCTCAATTTCTTCAATTTCCTTTTTTTCTCTTATTGCTAAAGTTGACATTTCTGGTACAATATTAAAAAACATTGGTGATAGTGATCAACTTTACTTCACTCTGATCTTCTTGGTAATGATTCTAGTTTAGCCCTATTACATATAATGCTTGCTGATGCTTTTAAATAGATGCTACTTATTTTTTTCAAAGAAAATTCCATTTATTCCTATATTCTCTGGTGTTTTTAATAGGAGTGCATGTTGAATTTTGTCAAATACTTTTTCTGCCTCAATTTATATAATTATAAAGTTGCTGTAGTTTATGTATTGATATAGTCAATTAGGCTAATGGTTTTCCTGAAAACCTTATATCAATTCCTGGTATAATTTCTACCTGGTCATAGTGTTTTATCCTGTGATAAGTGGCTGTAATCTCTTTACTAATATTTTATTTAAGATTTTTACATCAATATTTATTAGGAAAATTGGTCTATACTTTTCTTTTTCAGTTTTGGCCTTTCCTGGTTTAGATATCAGCACCACATTTGTATCATAAAAGAAATTTAATAGGACTCCTTCTTCCCCTATTTTCATGAATAGATTTTATGATATTGGAATTAATTCTTCTCTAAATTCTTGGTAGAATTCACTTGTGGACTATATGGTCCTGGAGATTTTTGCTTAGTAAGTTCATTAATAGTCAATTATATTTTTTTTCTGAAATTAGACTATGTAAATAATGTCCTCATCTGTTAATCTGGGCAATCTATGTTTTTGTAAGTATTCATCCCTTTCACTTAAATTATCAGATTTTTGGCATACAAGTGAACAAAATGGCTCCCAATTATTACTTTAATTCTTTTTCACTGGCGGTAACTTTACAGTTTTCATTTTTGATACTGGTAATTCGTTTTTCTTCTTTCCTTTTTCTAATCAAATTACCAAAGGTTTATCTATTTTGTTGTTTTTTCCATAAGAACAATTCTTAGTTTTGTTTAATAGTTCATCTAACCAAATTAATATAGGGAATTTAACAATTGTGGTACTGCTATGCCTGAAATCATTCAGCTAATTGATGATAGATCAAGAATTGAGGGGTTTTATTCAGATCATTTCCTTGTATTCAGTATTTCCTGTCCCTAGGTTTGATTCCACCAACTAATTTTTTCTTTGGTTCCCACCAGTACATGCTTGAAGATAAGATAAATAAAATCTGGCATCATCACAGGCATTATCTCTATTAATGCAAGAAAAAAAATGGTAATTTGACCTTTAACTTTGACAGCAGAAAAGGAAATAAAATACTTTTACTTTACTTTTCATTTCTTATATTTAAGGCCTAATATGTAAAGAAAGGTTTTTAAAGATAGATTTATTGGTTGATTATAGTTTTATTCATACTATAAATGCTATAGATTGATGCTATGAAGAACTTAGAATGTATAATATTAATTATACTTTAGGCAGCCTTGGCGCTATGTAGAATTTTGATTGATATCAGAAGCCCAAACACTCTCCTAATATAATTATTCCTCCTCTGAAGTATTTTTTCCCATTTCCCCAATCATCTTTGCTCCCCCTAGAGCCATTTGTTATGTCCATCATTTTCCTAATGACCGCCAGGACTGATTCATTCTAAATTATTAATAGAATTTTGTTGCTTTAGATTACCCAAGTATCACACAATATCTAGAACCCCAAGATTTTCAGTTACATCAGCTCCTAATGAAAAAACAAGCCATTTACCAATCCACCCTCTTCTTTACTTTTCCTTACCTTATAACACTTGCTTCATTCCTTTCTTTTTTACAGTTAAAACAGGAGTCCCTTCTACAATTTATGTAAGCTTTAGCCTCTCCCCTCCAATCTTTACCAAAAGATTAAATATGTTCTATACCCCAGTTAAATAGCTACAAAATCTTGGTGGTTTTAGTTCTTCAACCTCACTTGAATATGCCCCACTTTGATCCATTCACACAACCAGCTTCCTAGATCAACACCTTTCTTCTCCCTGGCACTATTACAATTTTTCCTTTTTAGTTTTTTTTTTTT
>JAJPUD010025440.1:5669-17584 GCA_023553655.1 Myrmecobius fasciatus | reverse complement strand
TGGAGGTATAATTTGATTTTACTTTGATAATAATCGAAAAGAAATTACAGGTGGAAGATATATCATACTGTAAAATAATGGGGGGGAGGGGAAAGGAGGTAAAATAAAGTAAAAAAAAGGAGGTAAAATAAGGCAAAGTCTCATGAAAAGACATAGAAAATCTAATATAATTGAGGGAAAGAAGTGAGAGTGATGAGTATTGTGTAAATCTTACTCTCATTGGATTGGGCTCTAAAAGAGCATATCAGACACATTTGATCTCAGGGAAAACTTGGCCCTCTGTATAGGGAAGTAGGAGGGAAAGGAGGAAAAGAAAGGAATAAATTAATAGAAGGATTAGGGGAAAGGTGTATAAAAGAGGGAGGGTTCCAAAGGAGGGAGGACTGTTAGAGGGAGGTGGTCATCAAAAATAAAATACTGGGAAGGGGGGAAGGGAGTAAGGGGAAAGGGAAGAGAAAAATATAACTTTGGGTAAATAAGGTGTCAGGAAATATAGATATAGTCATTTTAACTGTGAATGTGAATGGGATGAACTCTCCCATAAAACGGAAAAGGATAGAGGACTGGATTAAAAGCCAGAATCCTACAACATGTTGTTTACAAGAAACACATTTAAAACATAGAGATACATAGAGAATGAAGGTAAAGGGTTGGAGCAGAATCTCTTAAGCTTCAAGTGAACAAAAAAAAGCAGGGGTAGCAATCCTTATCTAAGATCAAGTAAAAGCAAAAATAGATCTAATTAAAAGAGATAAGGAAGGAAACTATATTTTACTAAAGGGTACCATAGACAATGAAGCGGTATCAATACTAAACATATATGCACCAAGTGGTATAGCATCCAAATTCCTAGAGGAGAAACTAACAGAGATGCAAAGAAAACTAGACAGTGATACCATACTAGTGGGGGATCTCAACCTTGCCCTCTCAGAATTAGATAAATCAAACCACAAAATAAATAAGAAAGAAATTAGGGAGATAAACAAAATGTTAGATAAGTTAGGTATGACAGATCTCTGGAGGAAATTGAATGGTGATAGAAGGGAGTATACTTTTTTCTCAGGGGTTCATGGAACTTATACGAAAATTGATCATGTTAGGGCATAAAAACCTCAAAATCAAATGTAGAAAAGCAGAAATAGTAAATGTATCCTTTTCAGATCATGATGCAATAAAACTCACATGTAATATAAGGCCAGGGGAAATAGACCAAAAGTTAATTGGAAATTAAATAATCTAATCCTGAAGAATGAATGTGTAAAAGAGCAAATTATAGACACAATAGATAATTTCATCCAGGAGAATGACAATAATGAGACAACATACCAAAATTTGTGGGATACGGCCAATGTGGTTATAAGTGGTAACTTTATATCTCTAGATGCTTATTTGCATAAAATAGAGAAAGAGAAGATCAATGAATTAGGGTTACAATTAAAAAAAAAAACTAGAAAAAGAGCAAATTAAAAACCCTCAATCAAATACCAAATTGGAAATTCTGAAAATAAAAGGTGAAATTAATAAAATTGAAAATAAGATAACTATTGAATTAATAAATAAAACTAAGAGTTGGTTTTATGAAAAAACCAACAAAATAGATAAGCCTTTAGTTAATTTGATCAGAAAAAGGAAAGAGGAAAATCAAATTGTTAGTCTCAAAAATGATAAGGGAGAACTTTCCTCCAATGAAGGAGAAATTAGAGTAATAATTAGGAGTTACTTTGCCCAAATTTATGACAATAAATTCGATAATCTAAATGAAATGGAGGAGTATCTACAAAAATATAGATTGCCCAGGTTAACAGAAGAGGAAATAAATTATTTAAATAGCCCCATTTTAGAAAAAGAAATAGAACAAGTTTTTAATCATCTCCCTAAGAAAAAATCTCCAGGGCCAGATGGTTTTACATGTGAATTCTACCAAACATTTAAAGAACAATTAATTCCAATACTATACAAACTATTTGAAAAAATAGGGACAGAAGGTATACTACCAAATTCCTTCTATGATACAGATATGGTGCTGATAGCTAAACTAGGTGGGGTGAAAACAGAGAAAGAAAACTATAGACGCATTTCTCTAATGAATATTGATGCAAAAATTTTAAAGGAGATTTTAGCAACGAGATTACAGAAAGTTATCTACAGGATAATACATGTTGACCAAGTAGGATTTATACCAGGAATGCAGGGCTGGTTCAATATCAGGAAAACTATCAGCATAATCAATTATATTAATAACCAAACTAACAAAAACCGTATGATTATCTCCATAGATGCAGAAAAAGCCTTTGATAAAATCCAACACCCCTTCCTATTAAAAACACTAGAGAGTATAGGAATAAATGGGCTTTTCCTTAAAATGATTAGTAGCATCTACTTAAAACCATCAGCAAGTATCATATGTAATGGAGACAAACTAGATCCATTCCCAATGAGATCAGGAGTGAAACAAGGCTGCCCATTGTCACCATTACTATTTAATATTGTATTAGAAATGTTAGCTTTGGCAGTAAGAAAAGAAAAAGAGATAAAAGGAATTTTTTTTTTTTTTTTTTTTTTTTTTTTTTTTTTTTTTTTTTTTTTTGATGGTATACTTAGAGAACCCTAGAGACTCAACTAAAAAACTACTGGAAACAATTCATAACTTTAGTAAAGTTGCAGGATTCAAAATAAATCCACATAAATCATCAGCATTTTTATATATTACCAACAAAGTTCAGCAGGAAGAGATAGAAAAAGAAATTTCATTCAGAATAACAGACGATAGCATAAAATATTTAGGAATCTATCTGCCAAGAAAATGTCAGAAACTATATGAACTAAACTACAAAACACTTTCCACACAAATAAAATCAGACCTAGTCAATTGGAAAAACATCAAGTGCTCATGGGTAGGCCGAGCAAATATAATAAAAATTAAAATACTACCCAAACTAATTTATTTATTTAGTGCCATACCAATCAAACTCCCAAGAAATGATTTTACAAATCTAGAAAAAATAGTAGTAAAGTTCATTTGGAAGAACAAAAGGTCAAGGATTTCAAGAGAATTAATGAAAAAAAAGTCTGATGATGGTGGCCTTGCTGTGCCAGATATAAAACTATATTATACAGCAGCAGTCATCAAAACCATTTGGTACTGGCTGAGAAATAGAGCAGTCGATCAGTGGCATAGAATAGGATATCAGGACAAGCTAGGTAATAACGATAGCAATTTAGTTTTTGATAAACCCAAAGACCCCAGCTTTTGGGATAAGTACTCACTATTCAGCAAAAACTGCTGGGATAATTGGAAACTAGTTTGGAAGAAATTAAGGCTGGACCCATACCTAATACCGCACATCAAGATAAGATCTAAATGGGTTCATGATCTAGATATAAAGAGTGATGTTATAACCAAATTAGAGGAACATGGGATAGTTTACCTCTCAGACCTGTGGAGATGGAATAAATTTATGTCCAGGGAAGATCTGGAACTCTTAATTGAACACCAGATAGATAATTTTGATTATATTAAGTTAAAAAGTTTCTGTACTAACAAAACTAATGCATACAAGATTAGGAAGGAAGCATCAAATTGGGAAATCATCTTTACATTTAAGGGTTCTGATAAAGGTCTCATCTCTAAGATATATAGAGAATTGTCTCACATTTATAAAAATTCAAGCCATTCTCCAATTGATAAATGGTCAAAGGATATGAACAGACAATTTTCAGATGATGAAATTAAAACTATTTATAATTATATGAAAAGGTGCTCCAAATCAGAGAAATGCAAATTAAGACAACTCTGAGGTACCACTACACACCTGTCAGATTGGCTAAAATGACAGGAAAAGATAACGATGAATGTTCGAGTGTACGTGGGAAGACTGGGACACTGATGCATTGTTGGTGGAGCTGTGAACGGATCCAACCAGTCTGGAGAGCAATTTGGAGCTATGCCCAAAAAGTTATCAAACTGTGCATACCCTTTGACCCAGCAGTGTTTCTATTGGGCTTATATCCCAAAGAAATCATAAGGGAAGGAAAGGAATCCACATGTGCAAGAATGTGTGTGGCAGCTCTTTATGTGGTGGCTAGAAACTGGAAACTGAGTAGATGCCCATCAATTGAAGAGTGGCTGAATAAATTATGGTATATGAATGTTATGGAATATTATTGCTCTGTAAGAAATGACCAACAGGACAATTTCAGAGAGGCCTGGAGAGACTTGCATGAACTGATACTGAGTGAGATGAGCAGAACCAGGAGGTAGTTGTACACGCCAACAACAGTACTATATGAGGATAACTTCTAATGGACATGACTCTCTTCAACAATGAAATGCTTCAAACAAATTACAATTGTTCAGTGAAGAAGGCCATATACACCCAGAGAGAGGGATGTGAAATGTGGACCACAACATAACATTTTCATCTTCTCTATTGATATTTGCTTGCATTGTATTTCCTTTATCGGATTATTCTTTCTTGTAGATACGATTTCTCCTGAACAAAAAAATGATGTGTGGCAATAACTATACATATATTCGATTTCTTAAGTATTCTAACATAATTATCATGTAGTGGATATCCTGCTATCTAGGGGAGGGGTGGGGAGTAGGGGGGAAAATTTGTAACAGAAAGCTTTGTAAGGGTTAATGTTGAGGAATTACCCATACATATGTTTTGCAAATAAAAAGTATTAATTAAAAAAAAAAACAACATATTGTAGGATTCTGTTTTAATCCACTCTTCTATTCACTTCTTTTTTATGGGAGAGTTCATCCTATTCACATTCACAGTTTTGCTTACCAGTACTGTATTTCCCTCCATCCTATTTTCTCCCTATATATACTTTTGTTCTCTCTTTCCATCCTGCTTTTAGTAGTGGTTTGTTTTGTTTTCTTTTTTTGACCCACCCCACTCACTACCTTATTTTCTGTCACTCCTCTCTTCTCTTACCTTTTCCCCTAATGTTTCTGCCCTTCCTTCTATCTTGTCCATCCCTTTTCTTTCTTCTTTCTCCTTCTATTTCTTTTTTTCCCATGAGGCAATTGGGGTTAAGTGACTTGTCCAAGTCCAGCCAGGAAATGTTAAGTGTCTGAGATCAGACTTGAACTCAGGTCCTCCTGACTTCAGGGTTGGTGCTCTATCCACTGCGCCACTTAGCTGCCCCTCTCCTATTTTTTTATGGGATAAGATAAATTTCTAAAACTAACTCAATGATTAAGTTATCCCCTATTAATTAATGAATTAAGTTAAACATAAGTATAATGATGAGATAAAATCAGACAATACTCATTCCCCTCTTTTCTTTTCCACTTTTGTAATGTCTTATGCACCTCTATGTGATCTAATTGTTCCATTGTATCTACCTCCCCTTGCCTTTTCTCCCAGTACAGACATTTTTTCTACCCTTTAATGTCTTTTTCTCTGATATCATCACATCAGAGTTCATTCACAACCATACCCCCTCTATCTGCCCCAGTGACAGATACAGTTCTCAAGAATTAAAGATACCTTTTTCCCAACTAGAGATGTAAACAGTTTAAACTTTTAAAAAATACATATTTTCGGGGCAGCTAGGTGGTGCAGTGGATAGAGCACCAGCCCTGAAGTCAGGAGGACCTGAGTTCGGATTTGGTCTCAGACACGTAACAGCTGTGTGACCCTGGGCAAGTCACTTGACCCCAATTGCCTCAGCAAAAAAAAAAAAAAAAAAATACATATTTTCCCCTGTTTACCTTTCCATGCTTTTCTTAAGTCCTGTATTAGAAGATTAAAGTTTCTATTTAGTTCTGGTGTTTTCAGTAGAACTGATTGAAAGTTACTTCATTGAAGATCTATCTCCTGCCCTGGAAGATGATGCTGAATTTCACTGAATAGTTGATTCTTGGTTGTAACGCTGCTCCTTTGCCTTCTGGAATATGGTGTATCTTTTTTTTTGTAGAAGCTGTCAGATCCTGGTTAATTCTGACTGTTTCTCCTTGATATTTGGATTGCTTTTGTCTGTCAGCTTAAAGTTTTTTGTCTTTGATATTGTAATTCTGGAATTTTGCAACAATGTTCCTTGGGGTTTCCTTGTGGGATTGCTTTCTTTAGCAGATCAATGGATTCTTTCGATGACTAATTCCCCCTCTGGTTCTATGATATCAGGACAGTTTTCCATGATCATCTCTTGAAGAATACTATACAGTCTCTTTTTGATCATGGCCTTCACATTGACCAATAATTATTAAATTGTTTCTTCTGCATCTATATTCAGGTCTCCTGTTTTTCCATAAACTTGATCCAGCAACACAGTTATTTGGTCTGTATCCCCAAAAGTTCATAAAATAGGAAAGGGAACCACAGATGCAAAAAATAATTATAATAGCCTTATTTGTGGCAGCCAAAATACTGGAAATTGAGGGCATTCCCATCCATTTGGGAATAGCTGAACAAGTTTTGGCATATAAATGTATTGAAAGAATATCATGATATAAGAAATGATAAGCAGGCAGATTTCAAAAAACAAAACAAAACAAAACAAACAAAAAAAACTGTAAAAACCAAAACAGAAAACATGAAAAGATTCTTATTAAGCAATACTGAGTGAAGTAAGAAGAAACAGGAGAGCATTTTACAGCATAACAGCAATGAAAACTAACTGTAATAGTCTTAACTCTTTTCTTTTTTTATTAAAGTTTTTATTTGTATAACATATGTATGGGTAGTTCCTCAGCATTGACCTTTACAAAGCTTTCCATTACAAATTTTACCCCCAGTCCCCACCCCTCCCCTAAATGGTAGGAAGTCCATTACATGTTAATAATGATAAAATACTTGACAAGTTGTGGTGCAAGAAAAATCCTTTCTACAAGAAAAAAAAAATCAGAGAAAGGAAACACACTGCAAGCAAACATTAACAAAGAGCATGAAAAAGTTATGTTGTAGTCCACATTTCATATCCCTCTCTCTGGATGCATATGTTTTTCTTCACTGAACAATTGGAACTGCTTTGAGACAATTCTTTGTTGCAGACAGCCATGTCCATCGGAGTTGATCATCATATAATATTGTTGTTGCCATGTATAATGATCTCCTGGTTCTGCTTGTTTCACTCATTATCAGTTCATGCAAGCCTCCCCAGGCCTCTCTGAAATCATCCTGCTGGTCGTTTCTTACAGAGAAATAATATTCCATAACATTCATATACCATAATTTATTCAGCCACTCTCCAATTGATGGACTTCCATTCATTTTCCAGTTTCTAGCCACTACAGAAAGGGTTGCCACAAACATTTTTGCACATGTGGGTCCCTTTCCCTCCTCTAATGTCTCTTTGGGATATAAGCCCAATAGAAAGACTGCTGGGTCAAAGGGTATGCACAGTTTGATAACTCTTTGAGCATAGCTCCAAATTGCTCTCCAGAATGGTTGGATCTGTTCACAGTTCCACCAACAATGTATCAGTGTCCAGTTTTCCCACATCCCCTCCAACAGTTATCATTATCATTTCCTGTCATTTTAGCCAATCTGACAGATGTGTAGTGGTATCTCAGAGTTGTTTCAATTTGCATTTCTCTGATCAATAGTGACTTAGAGCATCTTTTCATGTGACCAGAAATAGTTTCAATTTCTTCATCTGAAAATTGTCTGTTCATATCTTTTGACCATTTATCAGTTGGAGAATGGCTTGAATTCTTATGTATTTGAGTCAATTCTCGATATATTTTAGAATTGAGGCCTTTATCAGAACCATTAAATGTAAAGGTGATTTCCCAATTTGATGCTTCCCTCCTAATCTTGTCTGCATTAATTTTGTTTGTACAGAAACTTTTTAACTTAATATAATCAAAATTATCTATCTGGTGTTAAATTAAGAGTTCCAGATCTTCTTTGGACATAAATTTATTTCATCTCCATAGGTCTGAGACATAAACTATATTATGTTCCTCTAATTTGCTTACAATATCACTCTTTATATCTAGATCATGAATCCATTTAGATCTTATCTTGGTATGTGGTATTAGATGTGGGTCAAACCCTAATTTCTTCCATACTAGTTTCCAATTTTCCCAGTAGTTTTTGCTGAACACTGAGTACTTATCCCAAAAGCTGGGGTCTTTGACTTTATCAAACACTAAATTGCTAAAGTTATTACCTAGATAGTCCTGATAACCTATCCTATGCCATTGATTGACTGCTCTATTTCTCAGCCAGTACCAAATGGTTTTGATGACCACTGCTTTATAATATAGTTTTAGATCTGGTACAGCAAGGCCACCTTCATCTGCCTTTTTTTCATTAATTCCCTTGAAATTCTTGACCTTTTGTTCTTCCAAATGAACTTTGCTACTATTTTTTCTAGATCTGTAAAATAATTTCTTGGGAGTTTGATTGGTATGGCACTAAATAAGTAGATTAGTTTGGGTAGCATTGTCATTTTTATTATATTCACTCAGCCTACCCATGAGCATGTCATGTTTTTCCAACTAACTAGGTCTGATTTTATTTGTGTGGAAAGTGTTTTGTAGTTTAGTTCGTATACTTTCTGACTTTTCTGTGGCAGATAGATTTTGAAATATTTTATACTATCATCCGTTATTTTGAATGTTATTTCTTTTTGTATCTCTTGCTGCTGAACTTTATTGGTAATATATAAAAATGCTGATGATTTATGTGGGTTTATTTTAAATCCTGCAACTTTGCCAAAGTTGTGAATTGTTTCTAGCAGTTTTTTAGTTGAGTCTCTAGGGTTCTCTGAATATACCATCATAACATCTGCAAAGAGTGATAATTTGCTTTCTTCATTGCCTACTCTAATTCCTTTTATCTCTTTTTCTTCTCTTATTGCCAAAGCTAACATTTCTAATACAATATTAAAGAGTAATGGTGACAGTGGGCAGCCTTGTTTCACTCCTGATCTTACTGGGAATGGTTCTAGTTTGTCTCCATTACATACAATGCTTGCTGATGGTTTTAGGTAGATGCTACTAATCATTTTAACGAAGAGCTCATTTATTACTATTCTCTCTATTTTTAATAGGAATTTATCCTTTATACATATATATATATATATGTATATATATAAAATCCTTTAGTAGGAATGGGTGTTGGACTTTATCAAATGCTTTTTCTGTATCTATTGAGATAATCATATGGTTTTTGTTAGTTTGGTTATTAATATAATTGATTATGCTGATAGTTTTCCTAATATGGATCCAGCTCTGCATTCCTGGTATAAATCCTACTTGGTCATAGTGTACTATCCTGGGGATGACTTTCTATAATCTCAATGCTAATATCTTATTTAAGATTTTTGCATTAATATTCATTAGGGAAATTGGTCTATAGTTTTTCTTTCCCTGTTTTCACCCTACCTGGTTTAACTATCAGCATCATATCGGTATCATAGAAGAAATTTGGTAGTATACCTTCTGTCCCTATTTTTTCAAATAGTTTGTGTAGTATTGGAATTAATTGTTCTTTGAATGTTTGGTAGAATTCACATGTAAATCTATCTGGCCCTGGAGATTTTTTCTTAGGGAGTTGGTTAATAGCTTGTTCTATTTCTATTTTCTTTTTCTAATATGGGGCTATTTAAATAATTTATTTCCTCTTCTGTTAACCTGGGCAATCTATATTTTTGTAGATATTCCTCCATTTCATTTAGATTATCAAGCTTACTGGCATAAAGTTGGGCAAAGTAATTCCTAATTATTACTCTGATTTCCTCTTCATTAGAGGAAAGTTCTCCCTTATCATTCTTAAGACTAACAATTTGATTTTCATCTTTCTTTTTTCTTATCAAATTAACTAAAGGCTTATCTATTTTGTTGTTTTTTTTCATAAAACCAACTCTTAGTTTTATTTATTAAATCAATAGTTTTCTTATTTTCAATTTTATTAATTTCCCCTTTTATTTTTAGTTTTTCCAACTTGGTATTTAATTGAGGGTTTTTAATTTGTTCTTTTTCTAGTTTTTTAATAATAAGCCCAATTCGTTGATGTTTTCTTTCTCTATTTTATGCAAGTAAGCATCTAGAGATATAAAATTGGCCCTTATAACCGCTTTGGCCGTATCCCACAAATTTTGGTATGTTGTCTCCTTATTGTCATTCTCCTGGATTGCCGGGGGTCCTATCGGGGTCCCCAGCCACCGCCCTCTACTCACCCTAATCCAGGGTCTTCAGACGTCTCTGGCACCCCACCCTAGTGGAGGGGAGAACAAACCAGGCAGAGCACCCGAGGAGAGGTTAACTTCTTTATTCTCGTTCCTGGAACTTCCAACAGCCAACTGCCCCACTCACAGCCTCTGTGCCTCCTTTTATCCTCGTATTCTGGCCCTCACCCCTCCCTGTAGGCGGTTCTGCTCCTCCCAAGTCCTGCCCCTGGGGTGGAGCGTACCCGAGGGCGGGCCGCTCAGACAAGCCCAGGCAAGTCCAGGCAAGCCCAGTCCAGAGCCGCCCCCAACAACTCCCCCTTTTTGTTTAAACCAGGGGAGGCACCTACTGAGGGTGTGAGGGTAAGAAATCCATCTCCAGAGACTGCATAAAGCTAACAGTAAATACATCCAACCAATTTTGAGAAGTCACGGTAAAAGAGTACAAAACGATGAATACAAAACAATACCAATATTTCCATAACAGCACAAATCGGATAACAATAATGCCATAATATTACAATTTGGAATTAACCACTGAAAATTAAGTCCCTCTTGTAGCCTCTTTGTCCTTCCCCGCCTATGCCGCAGCGAACCAAGCATGTCCCATCCCGAAGGTCTCGGGTCTGAGCTGGCCTGCTATGATAGGGCGCGGGCCCGCGAGCCGTGTACAGCGCCTGCAGGTCGTGTGCAATGTGCAAAACATCTTTCACGTGACTTAGGCTCTACGGTCCTCCGTCCCGCGGTGTTGTGCTGTATACTGCCATATTGCGCAAAACATCTTTCACGGGACGTAGGCGCTATGGTCCTCCGCCCCGCGGTGCTTTGCCGTAGCAGCAGTGTTCTGTCACACCCTGTGCTCAGCCTTTCGGCCCCCAGATGGTCATGTGCATTCCTGCTGGCTACAGGCCCTGGGTCTTACATCCCCCCTTTTCTTGTTTTGCGGGAGACCGCCCAGAGGAAGGACATCGGCTTTCAATTGAGTGAGACTCTTCCTTAACACAGACAGACCGGATTTACAAAGACAACAAAACAATATGAGTAACAAAACAACACACACACACAAAGCACGCGCGCACGCACACACACACAAACACAACAATAAAAGACAGAATTCTTTACATAGATTTAAACCAATAATCCTTAGCAAAATGATACGAAACTGTCTTAAACCAAGTAAAAGAGTTACAGTAGCTACAGTAGAATAATAATACCACCGGTGGAGGGAAAAAATGAAAAGACTCTTGAATGGGAGTTTGATTCTCTTTGCAAATTGTCTCTCTTACTCTCTGGTTTTTCTTCCCAGCCCTGTTATAACTGAGTTCTTTGTGAGGGGCATCAGGTTTCAGCCCCTTGGCCACACTTGGAGTTTGTTCGGTTTAGGGTATTTGTTGTTTCCCCCATAAGCATCGCTGGGTAAAAAGGCCTGGAGAGCTCTTGGTGTGGTTAACGTTTTCTGTTCTAGATGGGGGAACATTTCACTAGTAAAGCCATTGTCCATTTATGTCACGAACATGTTCATGAGCTAGAGTCAGTAGTGTCCAGTTCCTGTTTGATATCATCACAGGAGCCATCGCTAACAGGACGCAAACACCGAGCAGGAATCCAAGATCCATCCTCCCGATTCGCACCTTCTGGAATGACAAGAACATACCCTGGCCTATGGGTTATTATCCTACCTGGTCCTGGCCAGACACCTTCTAGAGGTTGCTATATAACCTGATTTTAACTTTCTTTTACTAGTTCTCCTTCAGGGTGTTTGAGCAGTGGAGACTTCTCGC
>JAJPUD010025439.1:0-17585 GCA_023553655.1 Myrmecobius fasciatus | reverse complement strand
AGAGAGAGAGAGAGAAGAGAAGAGAATAAAGACACAGAGAGGAAGAAGAGAGAGACACTTACATAGAGATTTAGAGAATAAGAAACAGACAGACCTGTATGGCAAAAAGCCTGATCAGTGAAGCCCAACTGAGGATACCAGTACTGTAACAATAAAGGAGGAAATAGGAAAGGGTTAGTGCCGGAGCAATGAAGCAGGGGAGATGACACTGAAGCCATAACAATGAGTAATCAGGAGGTGATTTCAGGTAGGAAAGCTATGAGGAGGTAGCAAATGGAATGGCTGACATAAGGGAACAAACTCTGGCCTTCCCCTTTTCTGTGGCCCTATCTAGGTAGAACCATGTGTTTGGTCCAATATGACACACAGAATCTCTGGATTCTATGGTAAACTTTAAGTTTCTTATTTCTGTAATTCCTGTAATCCCTGTGAAGTTCAAGTTTCCCATATTTCTTGCTTGGAAGTATCATCCAGGGAAGCTCTATAAATCTACAGAGTTTTCTGGATGTGATGATTTCTTAAGCCACTAGTAAACCCTCAGTTCTTTCCCCCTGATAGATTTCACCTGGGGTAGTAATAAAATCTTATATATATTATATGTCTTGGTTAGAAGACTGGGGATCAACCGGAAGGGGAATATACACATCTGTGTTGATATACACAGATGTCATTTGGGTGATGGCAAATTAATAAGACTAGGGGAAAAATGAGCTGATGCTTGAATTCCCAAGTTTCACTTGGGTAGGGGCAGACAAACCAGGTAGAAAAAAATGAGAGGTCCCTATGATGACTTAAGCCCTTACTTAGTATTAAGGAGATCCTCTAACACAGTGGTTATAGAAATAAGAAATTAAAAGAGAAAATAAATTATAAGTGGTAGAGAAACTGAAACCAACAAGAACTGACAATTAAAATACAAGAAAAAAAGGAGGAAATTTTCTTGATTGGCTGTGTACTGGCAAAAAACCTCAAGAAAACTTATTAGTCAGGGGGACCTTTCATATAAAGACAACTAGTCCTACATACATTAAGAAATCCTGAGGCCATCATATCCACAGATACTAAGAACACTAATTTTCATAATGGTGACCTTAAAATGCAAAAGAATTCTTTCAGATCAATTTGCAGAGATCATGAATTGTAGGAGATTTGATGAGGGGGAAGGAGAATTGGAGCTTAGAACAATGTAAGGAAATCAGGGCTAGGGTGGTAGTGCTATAATTTTGCAGGGATTGCTGAAGCTGATAAGTCTCTACTAATACTTAGTGAGGAGAAAATATATAGCACCAATATTATATATGTTAGACCTCATTGTGTAATTGTGATACCAGGTTTAAGTGGTCCATTTGGTTCTTCTTGCCAACATTGAGCAAGGTAATAGATATGATAATCATCAGTTGGAAATAGTAAACTACTCCTTTATATTTTTTTTATTTAGAAAATCTCATGAACAGTATAGTCCACAGTCATGAAAAATTAGATGTGACTAAATAACTGATCATCATCTTACACCATGACGGATTTTGCAAGAAAATATAAAACCTGAAAAATACACAACTTTGCTACTGATTCCCAAACATTCTCTTATCTTAATTGGAAAATTATTACCTGCAGAGTATCCCCTGTACTGCAATTTTAAGTCATTACTCTGAGCACTGCCTTGAAGAGAATGATAAAGCTCCTGAGATTGTCATTAGCTTCTCTCCTTTCACAGTCAAATTAACATCTCAGCAAACAGAGCTGGAAAGAACCACTGATTCTAACCTTTCAGACAATTAATACAAGCTTTCCTAATGTGGGAAATTGAAACATTCCTTTTTGATATGATTTCTTATGCAATCTTAAATATATGTGGTCTGCTAAATAGCAGGAAGAATTAGTATGTCAGATTCCAAATGGACTGGCTTTCCTTGTTAAGCAAATATTTGCTATTAATTTCTCTCTATCTAGACAAGAAATTGTTGTTTTAAAATTTAATTTCACCATAGGAAATAAATCTCCCACAGATATGGTTCTTCATGAATGTGGAAAACTTTATGGGAAAGATGTCTTCTTTTAATTTCCTAATGCAGAGATGACAGACCTCTTTGCATGGAATCTTCATTTATTTAAAATTTTCCCAGCTTCTTAAACTGTAGTTCACAATCCCCTATGAGGTCTCTTACCTGAATATGGGGGGGGGTCACAAGACTATGATTTATCAGTAATTTTTTTATTTGTGTACCTATTTTATGTGTCTATATACATGGGGTCATATAAAACTTTCTTTGGTGAAAAGGAGGCATGAGTGAAAAAAGTTTAAGAAGTCTTCATTTAAAAGAACTTTAAAGAGTTGCTATACTACTAAAGAGAACACTAACGTTTTTAGCTGACATAGCAGATAGTCAGAGTTTCTTTCCTATTTATTTTAATAGGAAAGGAATGTCATCCAGGGCAATCAGTACTAAAAGCTACATCCTCTGTGATTAGTTTCTTTTTCCACTTTAGCCAAATACATAGAGCCATGGTTGTTTAAAGATGGAGATCAAATGGGTACTTATACACAAATAAAGTTGCTTTTTTATTTCAGTGGAAGGGCTATTTAGAACTGATTTTTAAGTAGTCCAGGAATTGCAGAGGAAAAAATTCTTTCAAAACATCTGAACTGCTAAAACCATACCTGTAACTCTCATGTAAGAGACATTTTAAGGAATGGAGAGCCATAAAGTATCAAAAGAAAGTTAAAAACAAAGAACTAGTACAAGAAAATTAGTCACCTCAAACCTTATTTTGAATATTCTCTAGTGTTTCTTACAATACTAGAAAAAAGCTCCATTTTCACTGGTATCTTTCTCCATGAATTCCCAGGGATCATTATTGATCTTTTGGGGAACTATGTTTGTTGCTTTAGTTCTTCTGGTTTTGCTCTTACCTATCCAGCCACCCCTCTTAATCTCCTTCTGGATGCATTTTCTCCTTCTAATCCTCTAAGCCTCCAAGACTCAGTTATCACCTCTTTCTTCTTTTTTCTCAACATCTTCTGTCTTGGTGATCACATGACTCAAATTTTCATCTCTAGGATGTTGACCCAAATCAATGTCTGCAGTTCTACTCTGAATTCCAGGCCTGCAACCCTAATTGCCTTCTGGAACTATCACCTATATGTTGCTCAAAATCAATACCTAAAAATTTAACTCCAGCTAGCCATATACTTTGAGTGTTTTGATATATACCTATATCTCAACCTCAAAAGCTCTCGTTTTCATTATCTATAAAGTAGAGGGGTTAGAAATGATAACTTCATAGGTCCTTTCCATCTCTTGAGTTGTATGGCTAGCCCACATACATGTGAAAAAGTTTAGTGTACATTAAAGTTGAAAATCTACTATAAGGCCCACTTGAAATGAACCTTAAAGGCCAAATGCAGAAATTTATATTTAACCAAAAAATCAAAATTAGTATATAATCTAAAATTTATTGAAGAAAGGTAGCTTGAATTAAGATGATGGCCGCAAAAATGAAGGTAAGGGGATAGATATGAGAGAGATGATAGAGGCAGAAATTTTCTTTGGTTTAGCAACTCTTTGGATATATGGCGTGAAGAGGGTGAAAGATTGAGGATGACACTGGGTTGTGAGCTTGGGTGAACAGACAATGTCAATGACAGAAAAGAATGTGGCAGTTCAGAAGAGAGGTGAGTTTGGAGGGAAAGATTAGTTCTGTTGTGGATATGTTGGATTTGAGACACTAATAAAATATCTAGTTTGAAATGTCGAATGGATATTTAGTGATATGTATTGCAATTCAGAAGAGAGACTAATGCTGGAAAAGTCAATCTGGAAGTCTTTGTATTGAAGAGGGAGAGGGACTGGACATATGATTGTATTAGTACGAGGAACACTATGAATTAGGAAATTATTCAATTTACATTGATACTTTTCCTGCAACTTTCTGCAAGAGATTTGCTTTACAACACTAAGAATTTAACTGATTTGCCCAGGATTACACAGCTAGTATGTGGTAGAAGCAGAAGCTGACCTCTGTAGAATGAACCTATGGGAGCTGATGAGGTCACTAAGTGAAAGAGTGCAGAGATAGAAAGGGCTTGCAATAGAGCTTGCCATACATCCATTTACAAGGCACAAGATAGATGATGGTGGTTCAGAAAGGCATACTAAGAAGGAACTTCAAAGAGGTAGACAGAGACCCAGAAGAGAATAGTATACCTCAAACCTAAAGATTAGAATATCCAGGGGAAGGAAGTGGACAGTAATGTCAAATGCTATAAAGGGATCAGGAATGATGAAAAAAATGAAGAGATGATAGATTTGCCAAATGAGAGATCATTGGTAGCTTTGGCAAAAAAAAATTTTAGTTGAATGATAAGGTTAAAGGTCAAATTGTAGAAGGGTGAGAAGAGAATAAGAGGATAATAAATAGAAGCAATAAATGTAAAAAGCTTTTTGAGGGGTTTGGCTGAAAATTTGTTATGCATATTTTATTCATTACTTAGTAATTATTATTTATACTGACATCTTAATAAGGAGGTCAGTTTTTACATTAAAACCATATTATACTGGATTATATGCTAAATATCTTAAGAAAATCTAGTCAATTGGCTAACATATTCATAACTCAAATCGTAATGATCAAACTGGTGACAGTTACCTGCCATAATTGTAAATGCCATAATTGACTTTTTATAATGATAACTATAACCATATTTCAGAAAGAAAAAAATTCATCAATGGATTTTTGAGAAGGGCAAATTTTTTTAGAGTTTTGTCATCCAAAATGTGTTTAATTAAACTTGGATTACATAAACACCATCCTGGTTTATGCTAGCCCAGGGGAAGACTTTTAAACCCTAAACAATTTTGTTTAATTACTTTCTCTGTCTCATTCTCCCCTGAGAAGAAGCTATGTCCAAGGCAATACAGCTCTACTTGCTGAAATGTTTTGGGATACATGTGTATGTTTTCTATGCCCAGAAATGGAGAAGGAATTCTGAGCAGGGTGTTAATATGAGAAATCTGGATAACCTTTTAGTGCCTCTTGAAGCACGCTTTCAGAATATGGCTTCATTATTTATTTTGAAGTGTTCTGAATTACTGGCTTAAGCATAAATATAAAGAAAAATGCATCTTAAAGCCAGCATAAATGACATTTTGAATTATCTCCATTTTGGACAATCCGCACCAGTAAGAGTTGACTGTACCTGATAAGTTCCTTGACAAAATTAGCACACATCTCAAGAGAAAATATTTGTCTTCTAGTCAAATTTTTAAAAATATGGGTGGGGGCTGAGGAGCAAATGAACATTTGTTTGAAGATTAGTGAAAATAGCTATACTGGGAAGGGAAGAAGGGTGGTAGCACCTTACTACATTCCAAATAATTAAATCTGAACTTGTCAGTTGATTGATCTCAACTGAAAGGAGACACTAAGTGTTTTCTGAGTTCCTTTCTAACTTCTAAGATTCTATGACCCTCTAACTGGTAAAACATGGAATCTAACTGATTTGATCATGAGGCCTTAGACTTTTGCACAGTCTGTATTTTCTACTTAGTAAGAATGGGCCTTGTTCCATCCTTTGCAGGTAGCCATTCTCCCTTTGCCCCAATAAATATCTTTAAAAGGCACTTTTGCTGTACTTTCCCCTCATTTTCTCCAACCAACATTGCTTCCCAATGATCTTAAGGCTTTGCTGAAATAAAAATAGTCATGGGTTCCAAGTGGTTGAAAATCCATCCCTTAAAATTGTTTATGCCATTTGGATATCCATTCCTAAGATAGGAAATTATATTTTTCTGACCAAATACTACCTGATTTGAAAAAATTAAATACCTGTAATAAAAAAGAACACTAAAATTTGTCCAACAGATAAAGCATCTATTATGCATTTTTTAAGTTTGCCCTAAGCCCTATTGTAAAAAAAAAAAAAAACAAACCATATACCCTCAAGAAGCTTACACTCTAAAAGAAGAACATATTATATAAAGGGAAGGTGGAAATGTGTGGGCTGAGAGTGATAAGAAAGTACTTATCTAGTGGCAATTTATAAAAAGGTGGAAAAGCCTGGAGAGTGAGTTGATCTAAGAGTAAAGTTAGCATTCCTCATAAAATAGAAGTTTGATCTAGGGACTTACAAATCAGCAAAATAGGCTCCTAAGCAGAAGCAACTCTAGGGGAGAAAAAGCATCTTGTTTAAAAAAGTTCATTTAGAAATGACTATAATTTTTTTTAATAAAGCTTTTTATTTGCAAAACATATGAGTGACTTTTCAACATTGACCTTTGCAAAAAAAAAACTTTTTTTTCCAAAGCTTTTCCTTTCCCTCCCCCCGCCCCCCACCCCTAGATGACAGGTAATCTAATACATGCTAGATAGGATAAATTATATGACAAATACAATACATGTATACATATCTATACAGTTATCTTACTGCACAAGAAACATCAGATCTAGAAAGAGAAGAAGAAAAAAAACAACCTAAGAAGGAAAACAGAATGCATGGAAATATTCACAGAAAGCGTTAAAATGCTGTGTTGTGGTTCACTCTCAGTTCCCACAGCCCTCTCTCTGGATGTATATGACTATCTTCATCGCAGCACAACTGGTTTGAATCACATCATTGTTGAAGAGAACCATGTCCATCAAAATTGATCATCGTATAGTCTTGTTGCTGTGTATAATGTTCTCCTGGTTCTGCTGATTTCACTCAGCATCAGTTCATGCAAGTCTCTCCAATCCTCTCTGAAATCCTCCTGTTGGTCATTTCTTACAGAACAATAGTATTCCATAACATTCATATACCATAATTTCTTCAGCCATTCTCCAATTGATGGGCATCTTTTCAATTTCCAGTTTCTTGCCACTACAAAAAGGGCTGCCACAAACATTTTTGCACATGTGGGTCCCTTTCCCTCCTTAAAAATCTCTTTGGGATATAGGCCCAGTAGAAACACTGCTGGGTCAAAGGGTATGCACTGTTTGATAACTCTTTGAGCATAGCTCCAAATTGCTCTCCAGAATGGTTGGATCAGTTCACAGTTCCACCAACAATGTATCAGGGTCCCAGTTTTCCCACATCCCCTCCAACAGCTATCATTATCATTTCCTGTCATTTTAGCCAATCTGACAGGTGTGTAGTGGTATCTCAGAGTTGTCTTAATTTGCATTTTTCTGATCAATAGTGATTTGGAGCACCTTTTCATGTGACTAGAAATAGTTTCAATTTCTTCGTCTGAAAATTGTCTGTTCATATCTTTTGACCATTTGTCAATTGGAGAATGGCTTGAATTCTTATATATTTGAGTCAATTCTCTATATATTTTAGAAATGAGGCCTTTATCAGAACCTTTGGATGTAAAAATATTTTCCCAGTTTACTGCTACCCTTCTAATCTTGTCTGCATTCATTTTGTTTGTACAAAAACTTTTTAACTTGATATAGTCAAACTTATCTATTTTGTGATTAATGATGACCTCTAGTTCTTCTTTGGTCACAAATTCCTTCCCCCTCCACAGGTCTGAGAGGTAAACCATCCTACATTGTTCTAATTTGTTTATAATATCATTCTTTATGCCTAGATCATGAATCCATTTTGACCTTATCTTGGTATATGGTGTTAGGTGTGGGTCAATGCCTAATTTCTTCCAGACTAGTTTCCAATGATCCCAGCAGTTTTTGTCAAATAGTGAGTTTTTATCCCAAAAACTGGGGTCTTTGGGTTTATCAAACACTAGATTACTATTGTCATTGAGTATTTTGTCCTGTGAACCTAACCTATTCCACTGATCCACTACTCTATTTCTTATCCAGTACCAAATGGTTTTGGTGACCACTGCTTTATAATATAGTTTTAGATCTGGTGCAGCTAGGCCACCCTCATTTGCATTTTTTTCATTAATTCCCTTGAAATTCTTGACCTTTTGTTTTTCCAGATGAATTTTGTCGTTATTTTTTCTAGTTCAGTTAAATAATCCCTTGGGAGTTTGATTGGTATAGCACTAAATAGATAGATTAGTTTAGGTAGTATTGCCATCTTTATTATATTCGCTCGACCTATCCAAGAGCACTTGATGTTTTTCCAATTGTTTAGATCTGACTTTATTTGTGTGGAGAGTGTTTTGTAGTTTTGCTCATATAGATCCTGACTTTCCCTTGGCAGATATATTCCCAAATATTTTATACTATCAATAGTTATTTTGAATGGAATTTCTCTTTCTATCTCTTGCTGTTGCATTTTGTTGGTGATATATAAAAATGCTGATGATTTATGTGGATTTATTTTGTATCCTGCAACTTTGCTAAAGTTGTGGATTAATTCTAATAGTTTTTTAGTTGATTCTCTAGGGTTCTCTAAGTAGACCATCATATCATCTGCAAAGAGTGATAATTTCATTTCCTCATGACCTACTCTAATTCCTTTAATCTCTTTTTCTTATCTTA
Source organism: Myrmecobius fasciatus (assembly GCA_023553655.1). Lineage (NCBI taxonomy): Eukaryota > Metazoa > Chordata > Mammalia > Dasyuromorphia > Myrmecobiidae > Myrmecobius > Myrmecobius fasciatus. The sequence goes on along the minus strand of JAJPUD010025439.1, from coordinate 9,152 downwards.
TTGCCAAGGCTAGCAAGAAATGACTATAATTTATAAACATTACAACATGATTAAAATGCATTTTCCTACCTGTGGGGAATTATAAAAATCCATCTTGGAGCCCTATATTCTAAAGGTAAAACTTAATTGGTGGGTGATGAAAGGATGAGAACTAAGGACACAAGGGGCAATTATGGGAAAGTGTTAGGCATAGTCCTGTGTCCATTGCTAGGGAAGGAAGCAGAGTGTAATTCAATGCACTCCTGATTCTCCTGATTCTATCTTGCTAAGAAACTTCCTCATGCTGGAAGCTTAAACTACCCCTGGACTATTTTTCATATTAGAAATACCTTCTAGTCCTGAGGCTTCTCCTGTTTATTAGATGGTTATCCCCAGAAATTCAATTTCAAGGAGGAGATATTGGCTTCCTGTGCCTCCATTCTCCTTCACTCTTACTTTCCAAAGGATTTACTCTATGGTGCTCCTGCAGCAAGTACCTTCATCTCCTCTGCTTTCCCCCTTTCAACTCCCTTTTATATGTTATCTTTCCCCATTAGAGGAATAGCTAGGTGGATAGAATATTGAGCTTGAAATCAGAAAGACTCATCTTCATGAGTTCAAGTTTCAGTTACCTCTTCTGTTAAGATGATCTGGTGAAGGAAGTGGCAAAATTTCCCAAGAAAACCCCAAATAGGATCACAAAAAGTTGGACATGATGGAAATGACTGAACTACAGCAAAATCCCCCATTAGAATGCAAGCTACTTGAGGATTAGGGACTGTTTTTCTGCTTGTATTTATATTCCCAGCATTTAGTAGAATGCTTGACACATAATAAAAGCTTATTGACTAACTGGTTCATAGAGTCATTTATATTTTACAAAGAAATGGTGGCTTGCAGAATGAGAAGATATAAGTATTTATATAGTACATACTGTGTGCTAAGCACTGTGCCACGTACCTTACAATTATTATTTCATCTGAACTTTACAACAACATTGTGAAGTAGTTACTGTTATAATTTCCATTTTTCCAGTCAAGAAAACTGATGTAAACATGTCTTGTTCAAGGTTACATATTTATTGTTACTTAGTATTTATAAAGAGCTTTAAAGTTTGTAAATCGCTTTACAAATAGTAACTCATTTTATCTTCAAAACAACCTGGAAGATAGAGGCTATTACTGTTGACATTCTATAGATGAGGAAACTGAGGCAGAATTTGAGTGATTTACCTAGTCACACAGTTGGTAAATATATGAAGTCAAATTTGAACTCTGTTTTTTCTAATCCTAATTCACAGGGCCCTAATCACTGTGATATCAGCTGGCTTCCATCACAATAATTTTGTGAGGTAACACAATTTAATAGTTGGGGCACTGTGAGTGGGCAACAAAAGTTTATAAATAAATAGGAGGAAAAAAGTAGTCCAGATTTTATTTCAAGGAACCCAAGCAACTCCTGAACATATTAAAAAAAACCTTTTTTATTATTGGCAGTTCTATGTGGCTACAAATAATGGAATATTACAGTCTCTGAAGAATCAAAATTGCAGGTAACCCAGAGGATAATAGAGAGACTATAGCAGATGTAATAGTCTGTTGCATTACCAATAATATCATACATGCAAGCAGTAGCAAAAAGGATATTATTCAGGAAGTAGACTGGAGATACCTGAAATTGAGGGATAATGACTAGGTAGTCTAGAGTTGTAGAGATACTAGAAGATTAGTTATAGTCTGCTGATTCTTGCCTACAGGGAGAGCAGTCAAAGTAAAGCTCTAAGAAATGGAGATATATCTAGTCAGATACCTAGCAAAGATAAAGAAAAGTTATTCTATGCCAGAGTCCAGCTCCAGTGAATACTGAGAGTATGAATCTAAATCGAAGATCCAAAGCTAGATGGAAGATATGCTTTGCAATCTTTATTTATTAATCTGAGCGCCAGGGTTTACATACTCTTTAAACTAGTGCTACATTAACACCAGCTACCTCCAGGTGATGCCATATATATTCCAGGGTTAATGCATAAACCATACTTTGGCATTTCAGTTCCACATTAACTATCAATACCAATGTATTTATCAAAACAGAATTGTAAATAGCAGAAATTATCACACCATTGTATTTATCAGAAGACTCATAAATAGCATAGCTGTGATGACTTGTCCCTGTTACATGCATTCTCCATTAGGATTATTCTAAATTTATCTCCAGATGTCTTTGGGTCATTGTTAAGGGAGATGGTTAGCCAATGCTTTGAATTGTTCATCCTTACAAAGAGCAGGTCTCAAGTCATACCTGGACTGGACTCTTCCTGTACATGGACTTATACAATACTGGACCTCTACAATTCAATGTGTTTGTTAGGTCATTTGAAAGCAATGAGAAGGAGCAAAGTTGCATATTGGGTCTCAGGTTGATAAATATAAAGTGGATTTCTTCTAACTGTACTAGAAAGAGGGTACAATCCTAGGCTTTAAGAACCTGAAGGTGAAGACCACAGGAATCAAGGCTGTGGAAAAGATATAGTTATTGTAGTGTACTGTTTTTTTTCCCTTTGAATCATTCTAATTCAAGGAGGAGGGGGAGAGAGACACAGTGACAAAGAGAAAATAAGCTAGGGAGGGAGAGGGAAAGAAACAGCAAAAGAGAGAGAGAGAGACAGACAGAGAGACAGAAATAGAGAGACTGACAGAAACATGGAAAAAGACAGAAAGACACACAGACAGCAAGAGAGACTCACTCAAAGAAAGACAGAGAGATAAAGAGAAAAAGAATTAGAGAAAGAGAGGAAGAGAGAAATGCAGAGACAGGGATGGGCAGAGATAGAGACAGAGAGAGTGGGGGAGGGAGAGAGAGGGAGAGAGAAAGGGAGAGAGAGAGAGAATGAGAATGGGGAGAGAGAGAGAATGAGAATGGCTCAAAGGGCAGAACTATCCAGTTAAGAGCTAAGAGAGGTTTATTGGGAATTTGGGGCCCTCCAGAGACAGAGGTGAGGGTCAAGGTTATTAACTTTAGTCCAATGTAAGGAAGACATTTTCTCACTAAGAGCTGGGTAGAGGCAAGAACAGGATAGGAGATATGTTTCAAGGCTATAGTCAGTCAATCAAGATTTCTGGCTCTGAGAACTCTTACTACTCTCAAATTCTGCTGCGCAAATAAACAAATTGAAAGTAAATAGGTTAAAATTATCTGTCCAAGCCCTAGGTTACTTACTGTGTTCACTGGGACTAAACCAGTTGATTTGAAGGTGGAACACCAAAGGAGGACTTAGAATAATAGTCCTATCCAGCCCAACTCATGTCCAAGAAAAAGAAAAGTGAGTTAATAAATTGGACCAAGAACAGGTAGAGACTTTAGGTAGGAGTCTGAGATGAGAAGGCTTAGTATCCTAGAGGTACTGACTACAGTATCTTTCTCCAATATATTCTTCATACCACTGTCAAAGTAGTCTTTTTTTAAAAAAAAAAAACATACAGTGCTAATCTAGTTATTCATCTGCTCAGAAATCTTCAGTGGCTCCCTATTACTAACCAAATCAAGTACAAATTTTTTATCCCAGCATTCAAAATTCTCTATGATTTGACTAGAATTGACCTTTTCAATTCTACCTCAAATTTTTCCCCCTCGTGATTTTATGTTTCAATCATGGTAAATGACTCACTGTTTCCCTCCACCCCAATGAACTTCTTCTGGAAATAAAGGAAAATATCTAAGTTAAACCAGCTAATAAAATGACTATATCTGACAGCAAATGCAACATCATACACCTATATTTCTGTACTTCTCCAACATAAGGAGGAAAAAGCATCACTTCCCCAGAGCCAGTATTGGGCTCCATAGTTACATTGTTTGGTTTTCTTCTTTTATCATTTTTTTCATTTACATTACTCTAGTTATCATGGATATTGTTCTCCTTCTTCTTCTTACTTCACTCTGCATTAGTTCATACAACCTTCTTATATTTCTTTGAATTCCTTTTATTTGTTGTTTCTTTGTCCCAGTAAGATTTCATTGCATTTATGTACTACAGTTTCTTTAGCCATTACTTGTGTGGCATGTGTGATTAATATACAAAGCTAAGCTTTTCTTGGTTATAAGCTCCTTTCTTACAAGTGGATCAGCCCAGCCACAACAGAGAAGTTTAGCCTTGGGGCAGATGAACTGGAAGATGAGCTGACTAAAGCATAGGTCAGGCAGGAGATGAAGAAACAAATCCATTTATTCCATAGCTAGCTCAGCTATCTATAGTGCATGAGATAAGAAACATCTCTACTCTGTCCTATGGGAACCAGGCCAGCATCTTTCTACCTCAGCTCCTTAGTGCCTTTGCACAGTGTGGGAGGGTCTCATGAAGAAACATATTGAACCCTGAGCCTGTTTCTCATAAGAACAGGAGAGTTGTAGGCTTTGACCTGGACTCACACCTTAGACTCTGTTCAAGTCCTCTACACTCCTTGATGGCAGTGATCACACTATTTTTCATCCTTGTGTCTCTAGAATTTAGTACCATACCTTATAAGAGTTCATGAATTGATGATCCCTTCCAAATTTCTCAAGAAATCTATTACCATCTGAGGGCCCAATTTGAAATTAACTTACCTTCAAAGGATCTGATAGGCATAATAGTCTCAAGAAGAACTTTCATCATGATTTTTTTTTCCTTTTTAGTTTCTAAGGGGATACCATATGTGAAAACTCTAAACTCATCTAGTCCAAGCGTCCAATATTTTTTTTCTTTTGAGGAAAGTGAAGAAGGGGTTCAGATCCATGATTTAATTATACGGAATTCTCAATATTCTTTATAATACGGAAACTTCTTCCACCAGTTCAAACAACCAACTTGTCTATAATTTATAGGAATAAACATTCTGAACTTTAATGATGTAGGCAATCAGGATCAAACAGCTCTTTCAAACTTTCAAATAATAATTATTTATTAATAGTAGTATTAAACACTAACATATAATGATTTGAGGCTTATAGAATGCTTTAAATATTAATTCACTTGATTATCTAAAGAACTCTAAAAGATAGGTGTTATTACCCTTATTTTACAAAGCAGGAAACTGAGGCACGGGAAAGTTAAGTGATTTATCCAGAGCAGAACAGGCAAGATTTGAATTCAGATTTTACTGATTCCAAGTCCCATACTGTATCCATTATATCATTTAGCTGCCTTTTAAAAATTACTCAAATGAGAGAAGAAAATGATTAACCACCATTTTTACTAAAGAAATGTGTTTTTGATACCCAAACTTACCAAAAATAAGGCTTCAATAGAAAATTATAATTTGATATGAGCTAATTGAAAGAGGGTAAGAGTAGTCCAAATTATTAATTTCATTGTTATAGGAAACTTTCCAAAAGGAAATTTCTACTAATGCATATAAGCAACTTTTCTCTAACTTACTGTACTAGAGAGAATCAGAGGATGAAGAGAGCTTGGGTATTTTGCTCTTGTCATAAAGCTTATATGTGTCAAAGTTAAAATGCTAACTTGGATATTCCTGACTTCAAGGTTAACTCCCTATCAATTACTTTATGCCATCTTCCAGGTACTGTCCTAACTTAAAACCCAAATAGCCTAAAATGAATTAGATATTCTGCTTTTAATTAGGAAAGTAATAGTAGTTTGAGTTTGATTATTCAAAGTACTTATTAATTACATCCAGATTTCTGTGAATTGGTGTAGCTATCTGCCCAGTGAAAATATCCTTCTTTGTTGATTTTCAGATGATTCCCACAATGTGAAACCATAATTAGTTCCAGCATTCCTTAAAAGATGCTCTTATTTCTTCTGTCTGCCAAAGGCATGAAACTTTCAACCTGCTCATTGGAGATGAATGGGGCAGCTTGACTTGTTAGGTAGAAAGATGATAGGAACCAAAAACATTTTGCAAATTCTAGACTGAATGTGAATGCTGAAATAACATGTCCTTCTGCTTCTCTAAAGAGAGCATTAAAACCTTAACATTTTTACTCCTCTTTCCATTACAACCTGCTACCCTCAGTCAGTCAGTCACCTAGCATTTAATAAGCATCTGCTTATCAGGCACTATGCTCAGCACTGGGTAAACAGAGCAAGGCAGAAACAAACCAAAAAAAAAAAAAAATCCAATTCTTACTCTCAAAGAGTTGACAGTCTAATGAAGGAGACCATATTAATAAATATTAATAAAAACTGAAGCAATATGTTTCTCACTCTTTAAAAAGACTTCAATTTCTTCAAAGTGCACCCACTGTTCCTCAAAACCAAATTTAACACAGAAACAAGGTCCAGAGGAATTCAATTAAACAGAATAGGCACTTATGAAGTACCTGCTATATACTGGGAACAGGGGATATAAGCAGAAAAATGAAAAGTCTGAGGGAAAAAAAAAAACAAGTTTAAAAAACAACTCGGAGTTCAAATCTGGCCTCAGACACTTAACTAGCTAACTAACTAACTAACTAACTAACCTAGCTAACTCAACAAAGAAAAAAAAAACCCAAACTCAGACTTTAGTAGATCTTTGGGAAAGTGGGGCTCAATGCCTTTCACACAATCCTGAGAACTTTCCTTTCATAGGCAGATCCTATGTAGGGTACTCTTATAAGTCTGAAGGTCAAGCCAGGTGAAGGCCTACCAAAGACAGAATTGTTTTAATTATGACATTGGGTATAAAACTTTTCTGCTTTATGAAGTTTTTATTGTTGTTGTATTAAAGAAAGCTTGTTCCATATTCAATGTATTATTAGCTTAAGTGTTTGTATGGTAAGTGAGGGGTCTTTTAGCTTTTTTATAGAGACCTAGATATGAATAATATTCTGAGGTTGTCATGGGAGATCCTGGGCAAGGGCATGAGCCAAATAGAATAATTTGTGAAAAGTGTTCAACATTGAAATAGTCTGTGTAATTGAAATGCTATAGTTCTAAGCCACAGGTTACAAGAGTAATTATGCAAAAGCTATGTGACCATGTATTTTAGGCTTGGAACTGAAATGGTAATATATCAGGAAAAAAGAATGAAGTCCATTCATGACTAATTTATTGAATATATATCTTCAATAAATAATATTATGTAGCTGCAGAAGAGCAAAACCAATCACTAGTATTAATCAAGGAAAGAGAAATTACATTACTCTAGAGCAAATGAAGAGGATTTTAAATGCTGATGATTTGAATTTATAGTAAGAACCAGGAAAACAGAGATCCTATTTCTAGGGACAAGTCCAAATGTCTTTTCCTAGAAGAGAGTTTCTACAATGCAAGAACAAGAATAAAGTCCTAGAGGTCTCTTTGGAGGCAAAAATTAGAAACAGAGGGGATGCCCATCAATTGGGAAATGGCAGAATAAATTGTGGTACGTGATTATGATATATGATTATACTATAAAAAATGCTATAAGAAATAATGAGCAGGTTGCTCAGAAAACCCTGGAAAGACTTCTATAAGCTAATGCAAAGGAAAATGTACTAGGTACAAAGAAACAGCAATATTGTAAGATGATCAGTTGTGAATTCCATAACTATTTTAAGCAATACAATGATCCAAGACAACTCTAAAGGATTTATGATGAAAATGCTATTCATACCCAGATAAAGAACTAAAGATGTCTGAATACAAATTGAAGCATACTTTTTTAAACTTTATTTTTCTTGAGAGTTTTTTTTGCTTGTTTTCTTTCACAACATGACCAACAGGGAAATAGGCTTTACATGACTGCACATGTATAATCTATATGAAATTACTTTCCTTCTCAATAAGGGGGTAGGAGTGGAAAAGAGAAAATTTGGAACTCAACAAAATTTTTAAATGGATATTAAAATTGTTTTACATATAATCAGGGGAAAATAAAATAGTAAATAGTAAAAAAAATAAATATTGGATTGGAAAAAACAAAAACAAAGGACAAAATCCTTCTCAGTGTGAGAAATGAATGTACATTTGTTTTCCTTGGTTATGAAAATTAAATTGGAGAAATGAAACAAATTAGAAAACTGAAATCCACAAGGACATCTAGGAATAGTCAAAAGTGGAGTCTATCTTCCTCCAACAGAATGTAAGCTCCATTGGGGCAGGACTGACTTTTGCAAAGAAAGGTGGTGGTTTGAGATTTGAAAAGAATCTTTTGTTTTCTGCTGTTAACCTCCTCAGTCCCTTTCTAGAATGAAAGCTCCTTTGAGGCAGGGATTAGCTATGTAATAAGGGGTGGAGATTCATGTCTTGTAACTTCTGTAACATCCAATTAATGGAGAATCACGAGAGGGACTAGTGCTTCAGGATAGGAAATAAAATGCTGCCTTTGGAGTTCCAAAGCCTATTCACCTAGGCACCCATTCTTGTAAAAATGAAAAATCTTTCCTTCATTCATCAGTGGAGTTCTTGTAAGATATTTTGTTTCTTACAATAAGAACTCCAAAAAAACAAGTTTCCCCTGGCTTCACAATTAAAATAAGTGAGCTGCCGAAATGATATTCCTAAAACACAGGTTTGACTATGTTACCGCTTTGCTCAATTTTCCAATGACTCCCTAGTTACCTAGTATCTCTAGGATTTAAAAAATGCTTCTATTGATAAATAAAGGTCTTAATACTCTGTATTCAACTGATCTTTGCAAATTTATTATTTGTTAATCACCTTTAAGAAAGCTATGATGCATTCAACTTATTGCTTGCTAATTTTCTTTCATATATAACAATTTACCATTCAAAGGAAGGGAGAAATGTAGAAAAGAAAGAATTAAAAAAGGGAATTAGCTTTTGTTGTAATGAAGACATAACAGACAAAGGTCATTTAAATAAAGAGATGTGAAAAAAGGCAAAGAGGGGACTCTGAATCACACTTATTAATGGATTGGGCAAAAGAGAAGATTGCTATCTTTCAGAAAATTGGAATAATGTTCTTTAAAAGGACTAAAAGAAAATAAGTACAGGAAAATTCCACGAAGGGGGAACCGATTTGCAGAATATCTTGGAAGGACAAAAAGTAGACAAGGAAAAAAAAAACAAATAATATTTCTTGTTTTGTAATATACTCATTTAAACAACAATGTGAGGGTGTAAACAATAATTGGAATGGAAGTTGAAACACTTTAGGGAAAAAGATACAAGAGAGTGGGAGGGAAAGTGTGTGCGTGTGAAAGAGAGAGAGAGAGAGAGAGAGAGAGAGAGAGAGAGAGAGAGAGAGA
>JAJPUD010025438.1:0-17585 GCA_023553655.1 Myrmecobius fasciatus | reverse complement strand
AAGGAAGGAAGGAAGGAAGGAAGGAAGAAAGAAAGAAAGAAAGAAAGAAAGAAAGAAAGAAAGAAAGAAAGAAAGAAAGAAAGAAAGAAAGAAAGAAAGAAAGAAAGAAAGAAAGAAAAGGAAAGAAAGGAAAGAAAGAAAGAAAGAAAGAAAGAAGGAAAGGAAAGAAAGAAAAAACCTGGCAGCCACCCTCAGCTTCCATTGTTTTCTCTTGACCTTTTATCTTGTCTTAACAAATTGCTTGATGATTTTGATAACTTACTCATTTTGTTCTTCTTGAGTGTCTCCTTCAAATCAAGTCCTTTGTCTGAGCCTTCTTCTGGAGCTCTACTCAGATCTTTCATTTTTTTATTCTTCATTATTCTCACCTTTCATAGTCCCTGTTCCTCAGGTCTTTTTCTTCTACCTTTCTCCTCTAGATTGAGCTTTCTTTTTCTACCTACCAGTTAAGTCATTTTTACTCTTTCAGATTTTTCTTTCCCAAATATAATCTTTGGCGATCATTGCACATGGCAACAGCAAAATTATATAATGATCAATTTTGATGGATGTGTCTCTTTTCAATAATGAGATGATTAGGTCAGTTCCAATAGTCTTATGATTAGCCATCTGCACCTAAAGAGAGAATTGTGGAAACTGAGTGTGGATCACAACACAGTATTTTCACTGTTTTTGTTGTTGTTTCCTTGCATTTTGTTTTTTTTCTCATTTTTTTCCTTTTTGTTCTGATTTTTCTTATGTGGAATGATAATTGTGGAAATATGTATAGAAGAGTCACACATGTTTAATATATATTGGATTACTTGTCATCTAGGGGAGGGGGCAGGAGAAAGGGAGAGAAAAAAAAATAAAAGACAAGATTTTGCAAGAGTGAATGTTGAAAATTATCCATACATATGTTTTGAAAATAAAAAGCTTCAATAAAATAAATAAAAATTAAAAGCCACACTAAAAAAACAGTACCGGGGTCAAAGGGTAAACTCTAAAATTTATTTCTTTGTATTGAATAAGTTGTATGGAAAGCCTTTGCATTACTGGCTACTAAAAGGAGAGTAAGGGGAAATGAAGCCGATAAAAGAAATAAAGGAGTGAATAGAGGAGTGAGTAGAGAACCAAGGTGAGTAATAAAGAAGGGTTGTTAAATAGTTCCTGGTGCTACAGAGAGGTCAAAAAGGTCCATGGTTTTACCCTTCACCCAAAAACTTCTTCAATGTCTTTTATTCAAAAGAGAGACTTGATTACTAAAGCTCTATTTACTGACTACTCGTGTATTAATATATGGGTAACTTACTGCATTTTGAAATGTCTAGAATTCCCCAAATGCTCATACCTTTGCTGTATCCTTACTTGAGAGAAAAATCTTCAGCAAAGCTATAAAAAAGAAACACTTCAAGCTAAAAGTCACAAAGATAATCATATCCTTTGATCCAATAACACCATAATAATGATGTGATAATTTATTTTAAAATTCATACAGTACTTTTCCTCTTTTCCACTAAATCTGAATATTTTATATTTTTTAATTGCCTGTTCAAAGATTTTCATGGAATCATATTCAATCACTAACAATTGGAAGAACTCTAAATGCCTAACAATAGATAATGATTAAGTAAATAGTGGAATATTGATGTACTGGAAAATTATGAAGTATATTATTTTGCTTGCTTTCTAAGTGAGTGGGGGATAGGGAAAGGTAAAGAGAGTGTCTGAAATGCAAAATTTAAAAAAGAATAATAGTAAATAACATTATTTATTTAATTATATTAACTTATCAATTTACTCTATACTTATTTTATTATTTATTATGTGTTTAATAATATAAGATTAAAATAAATATTTTAAAAGAACATTATAATAGAACAAAGTAAAACATATACAATATAATAATAATTTAGCTCACATTCAATGCTTTGAGGTATGAAAATTGCTAGTTGATATATCTTATACGATACAAGTCCATAATTACCCCTATTTAACAGATGAAAAAGTGAGACTCATGGAAGTTTAACAACTTGCCCAGACCACACAACTAGTGTGTAGTTGAAGAAGGATTTAAACCACTTTTTCTGACTTTAATTTCAGTGCTCTGGAATTTAACATTTATATAGCACCTATTATGGTTACAGGCACTTTGTTAAGTGCTTTATAATTATTATCTCATTAATCCTGAAAGTTGATTCTATTATAGTCATTTTTTTTACAAAAGAGGAAACTGAGATAAACAAATATTAAGTGACTTTTCCAGGATCACACAAGCTAATAAGTAACTGAGGTTCCATTTAAACTCAGGTCTTCTTGATTTCAGAGCTCCATCCATAATGTTTATATCTATAAATCAAATAAAATAATATCTCCGAAATGCTTAGCACAGTACTTGGCACAGAGTAGGCTTTAATAAATAACTGTTCCCTACTATTTACTATATCATGTTGCCTTAGTATATATACAGGCATAAAAATGAAATTTGGCTACATCTCTATGGAATGATATAAAGAAGAAAAAACAATGAAATGAATGAAGTACACTGTTACTCTATATTAGAAAAGGTCAATGAGAATGAATGGCAAAATGAGGAATTTCCTTAAAGATTTAGAGGGATGTTCTGGATTTGTTGCAATCTTTGTTCATAGAAATTAATTAATTATAAATGATTCCTAAATATAATTAATCAACTGTCTTGCTGTTCTTGATGACATATAGGATCATAGCTTTAGAACTGAAAGGGATCTTGATGATCATATATTCTACTCCCCTCATTTTACAGATGAGGAACTGATGACCAGATAAGTTAAGTTGATTTGTGTGAAATCAGACAGGTAGTAAAGAATAGAGCCACGATTGGAAGTTGGCTCCATGATTCCAAAACCAGTGCTCTAATATTCCTCCTGAGACTTTGCTTTGTATTATATCTCTTCATCTGACCTGATGAGCTATCATTTGTCCTTATCATGACAACTCTACATTGTCTGCCCCTGTCAACACAGTATTTTTACCAGCCATGAAGAAATATAAGAGCTAAAGGCATTATCTTCTGTTGATTTCTTTTGTTCCATACTTTATTTCCAAAGATCTGCTTCTGTCTTAGGGAGAAGACAAAGGTTTCTCTCACCAACTACTCTCTTTCTGAAATGCTTGCAGTTTCCATGGAGAAAAACAGAATTGATGGTGGGGAGTCCTAGGAATGGAGGGAGGAAGCCAAATAAGGAGCAGTTTGGAAACATTCACATCACGTAGATCCAGATGGAGAATCTTTATTTCTATAAATTCGGTTTAGTCCATTAAGGAAATATCCATCCATGCATATACACAAACATATGCACAAAGAAAGAAAACAAACATATATACACATCTATAGACATGAGACATACACAGTATAGAAAAGCAAATTGGATGTGAAACCTTTAATCTTGGGAATTCTGTAGCCCACTAAATCATTGAATTAATGAACAGTCTTTCTGATTCTCATCAGTATTGACTTTTATTCTGCCCAAGAAGAGAATAGAAAATAATCGCTTATATTTTGGAAGTAAAATAACTTTGTAACTGAACTACCTAAACAAAATTATTATTTCAGTGATTTAATGGTAACAAACCCTTTTACTCTAATCAATATAGTGCTCTGTGAATGGTATTGGATTTAAAGGGAAAAGATGTAATTGTTCTACTATCAATACATGTGCCCATGGCGAGATTCAAGAGCCTCCTTGATTTTCTTCTTTTTAAAATAAGAAAGTAAAACTACATAGGTAGATACATACATACATACATACATACATACATATATAGATAAGACTGATAGATCCCTTCCATCATTAGTCTATGATATAAAGCTCAAGACTACTTTGTATGTTTGTATATATGGGTAGGTATGTACGCACTTTACTGACAGAGTGATTGGTGTGGAACCAACACAAAAAAGAGATCAATGAGTCATTTGAGATATTGGCTGGACTAAAAATCTTAGATATTCTACTATTTTAGAGGGAAAGGTGGAAGAGGTGTATGGGGGAGTTGCTGTTGTTATATTAAGATACACAATACTTTAATTCTTCACTAGAAATGGTGGGTATGTAGGAAATAGAAATAAATAATAAAATAGAGAATATTTGGTCTAGCTCTGGAATGCACAACTGAAAAGGAATATGAATAATTTAGAAAGAGGATTCATGACATAACTGAAAAGCTATAAAATAAGATGAAAGTCCTTGAGAAACCATTCTTCATTTTTGTCTTTTTATCCAAGTATAAGCTTTGCCTTGAACTTTTTTGTCCAGAACTATGATGTGAATATACTGTGCTAAATCAACAATGTTCATCAAATATTTACTGAAGGAAAGGCTTAAAAAACTATTTAACCTAAAGAAAAGGGAGGAATAATTAGAAGGCTTTGATTAACTAGGTGAAAATGTAAAAATTTAGTTACTTATCTAGGCAGATTAGGAAACTGCCACCAAACATCTGGATCTTTGGAATATCCAAATAATCCAACTCTAGGTATCTATTAGCACTTTTCTGCACAAAATACATGTTGACTGAATAGTTCCTTTTCATCCCCATTGTTAATATCCTGTTGGCATGTCTGCCATACTTCTAGTGCATTACCTCTTATAGATGTTAGCAGCTGTTTTTCATCTCTCTTGAAAAACAGAAACAGCCTTCTTCTTTCTCTGATTGTTTTTCTCAAACATAGGCAGAAAATAAATTAACCATCACTAGTAGATACTTCCTTTTGTTACTTTTGGAAAGTATGAAAAACTAAGAGAAATCTGAAGAACCTTTTAAGATCATATAGAGTAGTGACTAGTAGTCCAGCCTTAAAGTCAAGAAGGCTGCTTCAACCTGCATTCAACTATTGACTGTATGATGTCACAACTTCTTTGGGCCTCATCAACTCTCTAAAATTCTAAGTAACAAATGAATTACCAGTCTGCCTTAATGGAAAGACCCTTCTAAGAGGAAGAAATTCCCATGCCCTTCCAAAATCCCAGAGTCCTCCTGAACCTTACCTATATATCTACAGAAAAAAAAAAAACTTTGCTCCAAAATTCATTCATGTCTATGCTGGATGAATAAGCTAATATAGCATCAGTAAATTATTCAGCATGGTACAGAAGAACAAATGTTAGATGCAATGTCAGGGAATCTCAATTTTAATCCTGACTCTGCCTTTTCGACTTGCATAGGGAAAGTCAAAAAGTTTAACCTCTCTGGATTTCAGTTTTTCATCCATAAAAATGAAGGATTGAATTAAATTACCTCTAATAATTGCTCCTAGGTCTAAATACATAAGTATTTGAATTTTGAATAGAAACTCATTGCACTTCTTATTACAAAGAAAAACTAGAAATTTCTAATTATGTGATTTTCTGAGCCTGCAAGAAATGTATATATACATATATGTATGTGTATATATATATGTGTGTGTGTATGTGTATATGTATGTGTATGTATATGTATATATATACATATATATATATTGGTTTAGTCATTTTTCAAGTGTATCTGACTCTTTGTGAATGCCCTTTTTGGAGTTTTCTTGGCAGACATACTAGAGTGGTTTGCCATTTCCTTTTCCAATTCACTTTTATAGATTAGGAACTGAGGCAAACAGGGTTAAGTGGCTTGCATTTTCCTGAATTCACATTCAGCTTCAGACATTCAGCTGTATGACCCTAGACAAGTCACTTAACCCTATTTGCCTCAGTTCCTCATCTGTAAAAATGAACTAGAGAAGTAAAAAGAAAATTACTCCAGTATCTTTGCCAAGAAAACCCCAAATAAGGTCACAGAGTCAGAGACACTGAAACAACCCAACAATAATAATAACTATATTTATATATAACACACATATATGTATGTATATATGCATGTGTGTATACATACATATATATGTGTGTATATTGTATGTGTTTCCATATGTATATGTCATGATTACATTCAGGAGAACATTTTCCATCCTTGCGATCAGAATTTTTTTTCAGGTTGTGTGGGGACATTTCCTACAGCCATGGTTTCTATTGAAGAATAATCTAATCTCTCAGTGGAAACTACATGGAAGGAAAGCTAAAAGATGTTTCTGTTTTTTTATCAATACTACATCAGGTTGGAGCTAGCATCAGCCATAATCATAGCCTGTTCTTGGTCTATACTATAATCTAAATGTAGTCCCATAGTAACATGTATATTTCATCAACAAGGTCTTTTTATATTGTTTTGGCTTATCCTATTAGGATCACTATAAAACACTTTTAAAAAGTTTGAATCATATGATTCAAACTGAAAAATGTTTGTTACAAAGTTTGTTTTTTCCTAAAAATCATGTTAGATTTTTAAAAATATATGCTTTTTTTTTTACTAGGAGTCTAATATGATTGAAACATATCATTCATGAAGGGGAGGTGTCAAAAATAAGGTAGAAAAACTTAATCGAGCTAGATTGTGCAGCATCTTAAATTTGAATCTAAGTTACATTTTCCTTTCACTTAGTTCACATTTCTTTCTTTTTATTATAATAATAATAGCTTTTTATTTTTCAAAATACATGCAAAGATAGTTTTCAACACTCACCTTACAAAAATTTGTGTTCCATATTTGTGTCCTTCCCTTTCCTCTGTTCTCTCCCCTAGAAAGCAAGTAATCCAACATAGGTTAAGCATGTATAATTGTTCTAAACTTATTCCCATATTTGTGATGCCTGAGAAAAGTCAGATCCAAAGGAAAAAAAAATGAGAAAGGGAAAAAAAAACAAGCTAACAATAACAATGACAAAAAAGTGAACATACTATGTTTTTATCCATATTTGATCTCTATAGTTTTTTTCCTGGATGCAGATGATTCTTTCCATCACAAGTCTTTTGGAATTGCCTAAATCAATCACTTTCTTGTTAAAAAGAATCAAGTCTATCACGATTGATCATTGCATAATCTTGTTGTTTTCTTGGTTCTATTCACTTCACTTAGCATCAGTTCATGTAAGTTTGTCCAGGCTTTTCTGAAATCAGCCTGCCCATCATTCCTTATAGAACAATAATATTCCATTACGTTCATATATCATAATTTAATCAGCCGTTCTCCAACTGATGGATATCCATCAGTTTCCAGGTCCTTGCCACTATAAACATTTTTGCACATGATGATCCTTTTCTCCTTTTTATGATCTCTTTGGGATACAGACTCACTAGAGACATTATGGACAGTTTTATTGTCTTTTGGACAAAGTTCCAAATTGCTCTTCAAAATGGTTGGATCAGTTCACAGCTCCACAAATAATGCATTAGTATCCCAGTTTTCTCACATTCCTTCCAACATCTATCATTATCTTTTTCTGTCATCTTAGTCAATCTGAGACATGTAAAGTGGTACCTCAAAGTTTTCTTAATTTGTATTTCTCTAATCAATAATGATTTAGAACATTTTTTCATATGACTAGAAATGGCATTAATTTCTTCATTTGAAAATTATCTGTTCATATCCTTTGATATTTATCAGTTTGAAATAGCTTGTATTCTTATAAATTTAAGCCAATTATCTCTATATTTTAGAAATGGGGTTTTTATCAGAAACACTGGATATGAAATTTTTCCAGTTTTCTATTTCCCTTCTAATTTTGGCTGCATTGGTTTTGATTGTACAAAAAAATTCTTTTTTTTTCTTTTCTTAACTCTATAAAGGGATTCCAAGTTTCCTTTGAATAAATAAAGGGTAGGCCTCTTTTGGAATGTCTTTAAGAACAGAGTCGTGGGATTTGGAATTGGGAGGGATCCTCATTATTGGTAAAATGATTTCTAATGTTTCTTCTGGCTTTAAGTTTAAAAGCCTTACCATTTTTGTTTATTGCATTGATCTATGAAAAAGGGAAAAGAAAAGAAAAAGAAAAGCCTGATTGTATTACAGGAAAAAGGGAAGGGAAGGGAAGGGAAGGGAAGGGAAGGGAAGGGAAGGGAAGGAAGCAAATGAGGAAATAGGAAAACAGAGAGGAGACTTGTTTTTCCATAAGAAAATTCATTGATTAATTAATTATGCTTAAGGAGCTGCCTATGAATAATGAATTTTTCCAACATGTTAACTTTATGTTTTGCCACTGACAGTAATTAATGATCTCAAAAGCAAAACATTATATGGGAGGCCATTTATTTTCCAGCCTAACTGAAACTCCTTAACTACAGATCAACTCTGTTGGTATTTTCACTTATAACTACATACTTCTTGTGCTCTTTTGGCCTCATTTGAAACACTTGTTTGTTTCTCTCTATTTATGTTTGTTATCTTCCCAGGGACACATAGCACATTCCTTCAAATTTATAGCAGTCGGGGACAGTGACCCGTATCTTAGTTCCTTTAAAGGAATTTCTCTTCCTTCCGCCTTTGATAAACAGTCATTCATAATTTGTGGGAAAACTTAACAGAGATATGAGGAACCTGATGCATCATTAAATCATACTGCCTGCAGCATCCTGAGAGAGACTCTCTCTGACACATCAAATTACTATTTTAGCCTTGGGTGTCCAAATGGGATATTATTAATTATGGATAAACATACTTTAAGGAAATTTAAGTTGAAATGAATGTTGATAGGAAGATGGCAGATCATCTGCATATTCTTTAGAGGAAAATGTTGCTTCTGACCAATAGAAAATTTGAATAATAGAGATAATTACTTACTTTTTCATCTAAATTATGAAAAGGAACTGTAAAAGGCAACTGTCTTGCAGCTACCAGAAGATGACCCTATTAAACATTGAAGAAAGCTGTTTTCTCATTTCATGTTCATTGGATTGGCAGAGATGACAAAAAAATTGTTGGTGAAGTTGTAAAAGGGTCCAACTATTCAGGAAAACAATTTGGAATTATGCCATAAATCAGTAGTTCTTAGCTTAGACCTCCAAGAAATCCATGGATAGATTTCATGGAGTCTGTGAACCTAGGTGGAAAAAAAATTACATCTTTATTTTATTTAACTCAAATTTAGCCATTCATCAAAATATTACTTTGAGGAGGGATTGATAAAGCTATGCCAGACTGTCAGAGGTATCCATAACACAAAAAAGGTTAAAAACCTTTGCCATAAATTCACTCTAAGTTGTACACACCCTTTGACCAAGCATTATCACTATTGATCATGTATCTCTGCAGAGTTCAAAGAAGCCAGGGAAGATAACATGTACACAAAATATGTGTAGTAATATTTTTGTGAGGTAGCAAAAAACTATAAACAAAGTGGGTGTCCACTGATTGTGCAATAGTTGGACAAATTATGTTATGTCAATGTAATAGCTTATTATGCTCTATGAAATGGCAAGTATAAAAGCTTCAAATAAATTTGTAGAGACTTGCATGAACTGATCTTGAATAAACTCAAAAGAATCAAGAAAAAGAAATGAATATAATTGGAGATATTTGCAAAAGATTTTCCTTATTGGTTGAGAAAATGATTCTATGACACTTCATGCCTGAATAAGGGGCAAAGTTAACAAGAACTTGGGAAAAGAGTGATTCTTGTTCTGATTTCAACACATTTGGTTGCAGGCTCCTATCATGAGATAAATTTAGAGTCACAAAGACACTTAAAGTGATCTAGTCCAACCCTTCTCATTTCACAAATGAGGAAACTAAGGTCCAGAGAGATTCATTATTTGCCTGACATCAGATAAGTAGTATGTGGCAGAACAGGCTATAAACCTGGATACTCTTAACTCTATAGGTGGTATTTTTTCTGCTGCAGAATCTTTGCCTACTCTACTATCTGAGGAGCTAACAGCTTCAGTTACCAAATGGAATTTAGTATATTTTAGCTGGCACAGTGGATAAAGTAAAGGAACTAGAGACAGGGATAGCAGACTTTAAATTTAGCTTCAGATACTTATGGTATGTGTGACCACGTATAAGTCATTTATCTTCTGTCTGCTTCATTCCTCACCTCTAAAATGAGTACAATAATAGTACCTATCTCACAGAGGTATCATGAAGATTAAAATATTTTGTAATATTTTGTAAATGTTTTGCAAGCCTTGAAATACTAAATAAATATTAAACTAGTATTATTTTCACTGGAAAAATTCCCCTGGTGCCCCAAAGTATACTAATTTGGTTTGGGGGTAGGGAGTGGGAAGGAAAATTTTGGAGGAGAGGAAGAAAAACTAGATCAGTCATTAAGATTAAGAGTAGCAGCTAGCCAGGAAGCCATGAGGGATGTTGACTTTTGCCCATCTCTGTTCCTTACCTGCCCTGGCAGTTAGCTCTGGGTTCATTTCTCTGTTCTCACCTGTCTCCTCAAGAGGGAAACAATTCCATCTCCTCCTCAGAATCTTGAAATTCAAAATTTCTATTTTGGGTTATGAAGTATTCTCCTCAATAGGGTGAGTATGTGGTTGAGGCTAGGAGCATTAAAAAGCATCTATATATAAACATTAATTAGATAAAAACCAAGCAGTATTTTTCCAAACATAAATGAATACTAAGCAATTAGCAAACGCAGTCTCAAACATTTGTTAGTTATGACCCTTGGTAAGTCACTTAATCTATATATAGATTATATATATGTATATATACATATATATATATATATAATCAGTATCTTAAAATGGGGATAATAACAGCATTTATCTCCCAGGATTGTTGTGAAAACAAGATGCATTAGTATTTGTAAAGTACTTTGCAAATCTTAAAATGCTATATATGATTATTATTACCAACTCGACAATAAATGATCATAGAATGAATACCACTAGTTGGGTGGCTAGCAGTCAAGGCTTGTTAGCATATTTATAACAAGAGTGTTCATTAACTATTTAACATTCCACCCCTACTGAGTATAATATAATTAATGCTAAGCTGACTTCTCCTCTCTCTCTCAGTCTACTTCTGTCAACAATTCCTTCTCTCTTGACTAATCTATGGCAGTGTTTTTGCCACACTGCTTCACTCCACAGCTTGTAATGTTTTTTTTTTCTCCGAGGAAGGGATACCAGCTATCTTTTGAGATCTCAGAAAACATCTGAGCTAAAGAAAGAAGTCCCAAACAAGAAGTAGCCATATTCCAAACATGGTCTTGAGTGGACGCCATGAGCTTACAGCTTGTAGTTAATTAGGGAAAAGAGTGTTTCTTCCATTTACTTCCAACAACTCACAGAATCATCATTCTTCAAGGCAAAGCAGGTAGAGAGATACCTGAGGGTTGGGCATGATGTTCTTACTAAATCCACAAAGTTTGAGCTCAATGGCCAATTAAAAGATCATAATCCCCCACCCCAGAAGAAAGAAGGAGGAAGTAGTCAGAAGCCGTCAGCGGATAACTGTGTGTTCTCTGAAGTAGGAAAAGGCTAATGAGAGAGAAGGAAAACTCCTCCATCACATATTCCCAGAGAGATGCGATAAAAAAAATAAATAAATAAAAATCCACCTATTTTTACCATATCAAATCTTTGTTCATTAACATGAAGACACAGCTTTAACAAGACTTGTCTTCTCAAGATTTTTCTTGGTAGAAATAAGCCCTTTAATTGATTCTGGTGTGCAACATAAAACATATAAGAACTGTGAATAGAGAATATGAAACTGGTTGGGGACAATGCCCAGAACAAATGAAAATAATGTGGAAAGAAAGCATTCATAGGAGAATAATGAAATTAGTGAGTTCTTCCCTCATGAGAGTCATTCAGAGTAACTGGATAAGTTTAGCCTAAAGAGGAGAAGACTTGGCAAGATCAAAAAAGCCATTTTCAGGGATGTGTAGAATTGGCTTTTAGTTTTGCCTCTGGTTTGCAGGACAGAAGGATAAAAACAAAAAGCAGAAAGCAAAAAGCAGGACAATTTTTCTGACAATTAGAGTGAACTTAAAGTGGAGTATGCTACCTCTGAAAATAGGTCTGTTCCAGGATCCTCTTCTTCTCATTAGTAACTCCATTTGTAGGACTCCCATTTTACAAAAGATGTCAGCCTTGCTTCATTTCACTCATACCTAGATTCTCTTGCCAGAATCTTTCTTATCTTCTTCTTTGACATTCCCTCTCCCAGAGGCACTTTCCTTCTTCTTTCTGCCCCATTCCCTTTTCCAGTTTTCTTATAATTGACTTCTTTCATTAGAATGAAAGCACCTTGAGGGAAGACACTGTCTGGTTTCCTTATGTTTGTATCATCAGGTCTTACTACGATATCTGCCACATAATAAGTGTGTAATAAATACCCTTTCTACCTACCCATCTCCTCATGTTTTTGCATCATTAGAAGGCTTTATGGATAACCACTAATCAGGTACACTATAGTGAGAATTATTTTTCTGGTATATTGATCATATTGAAATCTCTAGAGGTACCTTTTACCCCTAGAATTCTAAGAGTCTCTGAGCTCACTTAGAAAACTTTGCCATTCACCTCTTCTGAATTATTTCATTGAAATGAAGTACTAAAACCTTGAAAATTGTTAGTTTATTGAATAGAAATAACACAAAGTCTTTGAAGGATTTAACCATGTTGTTCTTGTAAACTTTGTGGGCTTCTTCTGATTCTAAAATATTTATTCTAATAATCATCTTTGAAGCACAAAACCCTTTATAACTGGAAAGATGATAGATATCTAAATCTAGGATGCTTTGGACAGTTATCAACTATTCACCTACATAGGAAAAATACCACATTTCACTATCAATTAAGAGTTGGTGGATAGATTAGATTGGAGAGAATTCATGAGATTTCTGTACATTGTTCTTATCTTTAAAAAAATTATTAATAGGAAATGCATATTTTGATGGATAAATATAATAGGAAGAGGGAATGTAAATGTAAACCTCCAAACCAGAAAAAATATATATGATTGGAGAAGCTGTATTCGATCTTTTTTCCCCTTTCATTTTGAATTTTGACACTCAGAAATACAATCCATGTATTTGAAGTCTGCCCTAACTCATTGATCAAAGAAAATGTTTCACAAATCTGTGTTTATTAACAACAGTGTGTTTAAACAAAAATTTTCCCCACATATAAACATCAAGCAATAGTGTTTGCCTGGCAGTTCTTGGGTTTATTGAATTCAATATATAGAAAGCATGCACTCTGTTTCATTTATGTCATTCCTTCTCATTGGTTGTTTTCTGTTAAGAATTTGCAAGAGAGAGAAAGAAAATATATTTTCTTATTGGGGCTTTTACAGTTTGCCAAAAGTTGTAATTAATAAGCAGAAGTCAAAATTGGAGAACACAAATTGACAATATTCCAAAAGATTTTAGGTTCCTGCTTCAGTGGACCATTTTCTTAGAGAGTTCAACCTTGTTTAGCCCCCACCTGACTTCTAGTAAACATTCAGGCCAGTGTAGAACCTTAGATTCAATGGGCACTCAAGAATTTGGGTTAATTTAATAAGCTTTTGTTAAGTATCTACTATATGTCAAGTATTGTTCTAATTGAGGGGAGGGGAGAAGAGTTGGAGAGTAGAAACATAAGAAAAATAGAGATATCTGTATATATATAGAGAGAGAGAGAGAGACAGAGAGACAGAGAGACAGAAAGAGACAGAGAGAGACAGAGAAACAAAGAGAGAGACAAGCAGATAGATAGATAGAGACACAGAGAGAGACAGATATAGAGAGACAGAGGCAGGGAGGTGGGGAGGCAGGGAGGCAGGGAGGCAGGGAGGCAGGGAGGCAGGGAGGCAGGGAGGCAGGGAGGCAGGGAGGCAGGGAGGCAGGGAGGCAGGGAGGGAGATTTTTGTTAGACATTAAGCACTTAAAAGAAAACAAAAAACCCTTTCAAATCCTGGATTTATCTGAGCCTCATAACCATCCTATGGAATATGGAAGGCAAACATTATTATCCCCATTTTGCAGAAGAGAAGACAAATTCTAAGAATGTAATTCATCCAAAGTCAATTAGCTGAAACCTGATCCCAGGATTTTTAACTTCATAATCTATGTCCTCATTAGGTTTGGTCCTTTTTTATAGCACAGTCTCTTAGAAAGTCTTTAAAGTTGGCTGGAGATATAAAGAAATCCTTCTTATACACAGTGTGATGCTTTCTATAAGGTGCCTAGTTTAGAGCCTCGTATACAGTAAGTATTCTAAAAGTGCTTGCTGATTTAATTAACTTTATCCTATTCAGTAGCCAAGTAACTGGATATATTGATTACCTAATGCTAGTATCTTCCCATAGAAGTTAATTATCTCCAGTTTATCCTGACTATATATCTCATTTGTACCTTGTTTTTGCATATGGTCACACTGTATTATTACAACAACTATGAGCTCATTGACAGGATTATCTTTTGTATTTTCAACTAAGCCAATGTCCAGCATATAGTAGGCATTTTATAAATAATTGAACTGATTGACATTACATTCAATCATATTTCAAAGCCTCTGAGAGCTAGACATGGAAGTCTTCCAGGTCAACCCTCTTATTGTGGAAATGAGCAAATAGACCCATTTAGTTTGACTTGCTCAAGCGCACAAAGGTAGTAAGTGCCAGGATTCAAACCTAAGCCAACTTGCTTCAAATCAATTCATTGAGACCCTACAATGCATTTACCACTGGACTGAGGGTGAAGGAATCAAGAGAAACAGAAAACAGATTCTGTTCTTAAAGTATTTATCATCTCATTGGAGAAATGAGGACAAGAAACATGTTTAGAAGGATAGAAAATAAAACACCATAGATTTTGTTGGACATTTAGCACTTAAAAGAAAAAAAACCTTTCAAATCTAGGGTCCTTAACCTTTTATGTGTCATAGTCCCCTTTGACAGTCTGGGGAAGCCTCTCTTTTCACTATAATGTTTTTAAAGGCACTAAAAAAATACATAAAGCTACAGAAGAAATCAATTTTCATGAAATATCATTATCAAAATATTTTTTAAAAAAATAAGTTCATGGACCTCAGGCTAACAACTGCTGGCTTACATAGAGCAGCCTATATACAAGTGCCGAACCATAGTTTATTTATAAATATGCCAAAGTATTTCTCATTTAAATCCTCTTCTAATATTTCTTCTCAAGCTAAAGGATACACCAGCTTCTCAAAGGCTATACCAGTAGATTCTCAGTGTTGGCAAGTCCTACTCATCTAGAAGGATTTCTGACTGATCAAGAGACAGAAATTGTCTGCATCCAGGACCAGTCTCACTCAGTTGAGAGAGATTCCTCACCACAATGGCTTCAGGGTGGCTATTGTTTAGGGATAAAGCAACTCAGGGATTGTCTAATTAGATATTAGAGTTACATGTTCTGCATTGCTGGATAAAGGCCCTCATTGAGGAAATCTCAAGATACTTAAAATATTCAAGTATATTCACTGTCCCCAACTCAATTCAACAAATATTAATTTGAAACAAGTATGTGCAAAGTAAAATAAGAATCAATTAACAAACATTTATAAAGGATTTATTATGTGCTAAACAGTGTGGATGCAAAGAAAAAGCAAAAACTGTTTCTATCATCAAAGAGTTTATATTCTAATATGGGAGGGAAAATATGAATGTAATATTTATTTATGTTGTTCAGATATGTGACATGTAATAGGCATGTTATATATTTATATAATTATATTATAATGTGATTTAATATCATTATAATATAACTAGCATATATATAATATACATACATATTATATATGATATAATATAACTAGTGTATAATATAATATAACTAGTTTCTATCTATGGAACAGATGAAGAAACTGAAAGAGCAGTTTAATGGATAGAAGTCAGGAAGACCTTTGTTTAAGGCCTCTTTCTGACAAGTAAAGATTACATGACCATGGTTAAGGTTAATCTCTCCTTGTCCCAGGCAATTCCCCCAACTAGGATGTTAGAGAAGAATTGCCTATTTTTATGAGTGAAGAGAAATTCCACATTGGGATTTTCTACACTGATAATACTGCAGGTCCAGATCCCACTAACAACCTTGTGCCCAAGGAGGAAACTTACTGTTTTAGATGTTAGAATACAAAGATAAAACTAGCACAATCTCTCCTTTTGAGGTCAACATATTCCATTAGAGAAGATACAACCTGGATGTAATGAGCATAATATAGTACATAATGGAAGCAAAGTAGAGATTCTGATCCCGTGTTGCAGAACTCATTGAGGAGGGCAAGAATGCTTTGAATCAGGAAATCAGGACCAGTTGTTTGTCCAGACAGAGTGCTGGGAATCATGGAACACAGAATGTTAGAGTTGGAAGGGACCAAGCTGAAGCAAAGTGGAAAGATACCTTACTCCATCCCAGGAAAGCAAAATACCTTTTGCCTGATTTGCATCTTGAAGGGTCTTGGACTATAATAGCATTTGCTGTCATAGTGCTTTCCTTGCAATGAGAAGAAAAGCAGAAGTCAGGAGGACCTGAGTTCAAATCTGGTCTCAGATACTTACCACTTCCTAGCTGTGTGACCCTGGGCAAATCACTTAATCCCAATTGCCTCAGCAAAAAAAAAAAAAAAAAAAAAGTTACCAAATGAGAAGAAAAGCAAATTCCTCTGAAAAAGCTAAGGGCAGGTAGGGGGCACAGTGTATAGAATACCAATCCTGAAGTCACAAAGAGTTGAATTCAAATCTAGCTTCTGACATTTACTATAACAATGTGACCCTGGGCAGTCATTTAATCCTATTTGCCTCAGTTTCTTCATCTGTACAATGAGCTGGAAAATGAAATAACCACTTTAGTATCTTTAAATTCTAACTGGGATCATGGAGAGTTAAAAACAACTAAAAAGGCAATTTTTTCTCATGTACATAATAGAGGACAGTTTAATATGTGATTATTTCTTTATGATTTATCACTGATAAATGTTTGATTTTTATGCCTATTTTATATACCTTTATATACCTGGTTGCATAAAAGTTTCTTGGGAGGAGAGGGGTCATGAGTGGAAAAACTTTCAGAAGTCATTGGCTAGCTATGAGGATCCATTAATATAACACATATAAAGTGCTCTGAAAACCTTTAAGTACTGCTAGATATTATTATCTTGAGAGGAAACCATAGGATCAGAACAGGCTGAATTCTTAAAGGTCAATTAGCTCAGGCCTTATTGATAATAAATCATAAATTTATTTTAAAACAATTATTTGATATACATATAATTTTACATTATTGGTATATAATATTAAAGATGAAACAAAATTTGCATTCTGAGATGGATATGCTTATTTTTACATAAAGAATTAAATCTTGGCAGAATATTTGATATTACAGAATGTAAAGCATTTTCAACAATTTTTAGAGTTGATGAATATTTTGATATTTTATGACCCCCCACATTCAATCATGCAACTCTGCATGAGATCACAACCCACAGTTTAAAAGGGTTTGACCTAACCCAAGCTCTTCATTTTATAAATGGCAAAACTGAAACCTAAAAAGAAAAAATGACTGGCATATACAAAGTCACATGGCTAAAGTGGCAAAGTCAGTTCTATGCATCATACTTAACAAAAAACAGTAAACTGGAGAGCAGGGATAGGAAATAGAATAGTGAGGGTTGAGTCAATGCCTTACAAAGATAAATTGAAGGGTCCAGATATATTGGTCCTGGAAAAGCAAAGTTATACTAGGATCATAAAGGCTATCTTCAGCTGTCTGAAAAGCAGATATTGGGGGGGGG
>JAJPUD010025437.1:0-17585 GCA_023553655.1 Myrmecobius fasciatus | reverse complement strand
TTATGGATACTTATAGAATGAGGGTTGATTTTAAGATTTTATTATTACATTATGATTATTTTGATATGATTATTGTGATTTTATGATTATTATGATATGATAAATTGAAAAAAGAAATTAGAGGTAGAAAAGTGATAACACTGGAAGAAGAGGAAAAGGAGGTAAAATAAGGGAAATTACATCGCATGTACAAGCAAAGAATACCTATAATGATTGAGGGGAAAAAGGGGAGGGGAATGAGAATTGTGTTAATCTCCATCTCATCAGATTTGGCTCTGAGGGAATAATAGACATATTGGGTATCAAAAAGAAACTTGTCCTATCTTATAAGGAAACAGGAGGGAAAGGGGGAAAAAGGGGTGGGGCTCTAAAGGGGAAGGATTGTTTGAGGGAAGTGGTTATCAAAAGCAAAATAGTAGGGAGGAGGGAAAGGGAATAGGAAAGAAAAAGCATAAGCTAGGGTAAATAAGATGGCAGGAAATACAGAATTAGTTATTTTAACTGTGAATGTGAATGGAATGAACTCTCCCTTAAAGCAGAAGCGGATAGCAGACTGGATTAAAAACCAGAATCCAACAATATGTTGTATAGAAGAAATACATCTAAAACATAGAGACACATACAGGGTGAAGGTAAAAGGCTGGAGCAGAATCTATTATGCTTCAGGTGAACAAAAAAAGCAGGGGTAGCAATCCTGATCTCAGACCAAGTAAAAGCAAAGATAGACTTCATTAAAAGAGAAAAAGAAGAAAATTATATCTTCCTAAAAGGTACCATAGACAATGAAGCAATATCAACACTAAACATATATGCACCAAGTGGTATAGCATAGAAATTCCTAGAGGAAAAGTTCAGAGAGATGCAAGAAGAAATAGACAGCAAAACTATAATAGTGGGGGATCTCAACCTCCCTCTCTCAGAACTTGATAAATGAAACCACAAAATAAATAAGAAAGAAGTTAAGGAGGTAAACAAAATGTTAGAAAACTTAGATATGATAGATCTTTGGAGGAAATTAAATGGAGACAGAAAGGAGCTTACTTTTTTCTCAGCAGTCCATGGAACTTATACAAAAATTGACCATGTGTTAGGACACAAAAACCTCAAAATCAAATGCAGGAAGGCAGAAATAGTAAATGTATTTTTTTCAGATCATGATGCAATAAAAATCACATGCAATATGAGGCCAGGAGAAAATAGAACAAAAAGAAATTGGAAACTAAATAATTTTATCCTAAAGAATGAATGGGTGAAACAACAAATTACAGACACAATTACTAATTTCATCCAAGAAAATGACAATAATGAGACAGCATACCAAAATTTGTGGGATACAGCCAAAGCGCTAATAAGGGGAAATTTTATATCTCTAGATGCTTATTTGCATAAAATAGAGAAAGAGAAAATCAATGAATTGGGCTTGCAACTAAAAAAACTAGAGAAAGAACAAATTAAAAACCCCCAATCAAATACCAAACTTGAAATCCTAAAAATAAAAGGATTAATAAAATTGAAAGTAAAAAAAAAACTATTGAATTAATAAATAAATGTAAAAGTTGGTTTTATGAAAAAATCAACAAAATAGATAAACCTCTAGTTAATTTAATTAGAAAAAAGAAAGAGGAAAATCAAATTATTAGTCTCAAAAATGGAAAGGGAGAACTTTCCACCAATGAAGAGGAAATTAGAGCAATAATCAGGAGTTACTTTGCCCAACTTTATGCCAATAAATTTGATAACCTAAGTGAAATGGAGGAATATCTACAAAAATATAGATTGCCCAGATTAACAGAAGAGGAAATAAATTACTGAAATAGTCCCATTTCAGAAAAAGAAATAGAACAAGTCATTAATCAACTCCCTAAGAAAAAATCCCCAGGACCAGATGGATTTACATGTGAATTCTACCAAACATTTAAAGAACAATTAACTGCAATATTATATAAACTATTTGAAAAAATAGGGAATGAAGGACTCCTACCAAATTCCTTTTATGACACAGGCATGGCACTGATACCTAAACCAGGTTAAAAAAAAAACAGAGAAAGAAAATTATAGACCAATCTTCCTAATGAATATTGATGCAAAAATCTTGAATAAAATATTAGCAAAGAGATTACAGAAAATCATTCACAGAATAATACACCTTAACCAAGTAGGATTTATACCAGGAATGCATGGATGATTCAATATTAGAAAAAATATTAACATAATTGAATATATCAATAACCAAATGAACAAAAAACATATGATAATCTCAATAGATGCAGAAAAAGCATTTGATAAAATCCAACATCCATTTCTATTAAAAACACTAGAGAATATAGGAATTAATGGACTTTTCTTTAAAATAGTCAATAGCACCTATTTAAAACCATCAGCTAGCGTCATATGTAATGGTGATTAAACTGGAACCATTCCCAATAAGATCAGGGGTGAAACAAGGCTGCCCACTATCGCCATTACTATTCAATATTGTATTAGAAATGCTAGTTGTGGCAATAAGACAAAAAAAGAGATTAAAGGAATTAGAGTAGGTCATGAGGAAACCAAATTATCACTCTTTGCAGATGATATGATGGTCTACTTAGAGAATCCTAGAGAATCAACTAAAAACCTATTAGAATTAATCCACAACTTTAGCAAAGTTGCAGGATACAGAATAAATCCACATAAATCATCAGCATTTTTATACATCACCAACAAAATGCAACAGCAAGAGATGCAAAGAGAAATTCCATTTAAAATAACGGTCGAAAGTATAAAATATTTAGAAATCTATCTGCCAAGGGAAAGTCAGGATCTATATAAGCAAAACTACAAAACACTCTCCACCCAAATAAAGTCAAATCTAAACAATTGGAAAAATATCAAGTGTTCTTGGATAGGTTGAGCAAATATAATAAAGATGGCAATACTACTGAAACTAATCTATTTATTTAGTGCTATACCAATCAAACTCCCAAGAAATTATCTAACTGATCTAGACAAAAATAACAAAATTCATCTGGAAAAACAAAAGGTCAAGAATTTCAAGGGAGTTGATGAAAAGAAATGCAAATGAGGGTGGCCTAGCTGTACCAGATCTAAAAGTATATTATAAAGCAGTGGTCACCAAAACCAGTTGATACTGGCTAAGAAATAGAGTAGTGGATCAGTGGAATAGGTTAGGTTCACTGGACAAAATACTCAAAGACAAAAGTAATCTAGTGTTTCATAAACCCAAAGACCCCAGTTTTTGGGATAAAAACTCACTATTTGACAAAAACTGCTGGGAAAATTGGAAAGTTGTATGGAAGAAACTAGGCATTGACCCACACCTAACACCATATACCAAGATAAGGTCAAAATGGATTCATGATCTAGGCATAAAGAATGATATTATAAACAAATTAGAACAATGTAGGATGGTTTACCTCTCAGACCTGTGGAAGGGGAAGGAATTTGTGATCAAATAAGAACTAGAGACCATCATTAATCACAAAATAGATGTTTGACTATATCAAGTTAAAAAGTTTTTGTACAAACAAAATGAATGCAGACAAGATTAGAAGGGTAGCAGTAAACTGGGAAAATATTTTTACATTCAAAGGTTCTGATAAATGCCTCATTTCTAAAATATATAGAGAATTGACTCAAATATATAAGAATTCAAGCCATTCTCCAATGGATAAATGGTCAAAAGATATGAACAATTTTCAGATGAAGAAATTGAAACTATTTCTAGTCACATGAAAAGGTGCTTCAAATCACTATTGATCAGACAAATGCAAATTAAGACAACTCTGAGATACCACTACATACCTGTCAGATTGGCTAAAATGACAGGAAATGATAATGATGAATATTGGAGGGGATGTGGGAAAACTGGGACACTGATACATTGTTGGTGGAAATGTGAACGGATCCAACCATTCTGGAGAGCAATTTGGAACTATGCTCAAAAAGTTATCAAACTGTGCATACCATTTGACCCAGCAGTGTTTTTACTGGGCCTATATATATCCAAAAGAGATTTTAAAGGAGGGAAAGGGACCCACATGTGCAAAAATGTTTGTGGCAACTCTTTTTGTAGTGGCAAGAAACTGGAAATTGAAAGGATGCCCATCAATTGGAGAATGGCTGAATAAATTATGGTATATGAATGTTATGGAATATCATTGTTCTGTAACAAATGATCAGCAGGATGATTTTAGAGAAGCCTGGAGAGACTTGCATGAAGTGATGCTGAGTGAAATCAGCAGAACCAGGAGAACATTATACACAGCAACAAGACTATATGATGATCAATTCTGATGGACATGGTTCTCTTCACCAATCATGTGATTCAAACCAGTTCCTATTGTTCAGTGATGAAGATAGTCATATACATCCAGAGAGAGGCCTGACGGAATTGAATGTGAATCACAACACAGCATTTTAATGCTTTCTGTGAATATTTCCATGCATTTTGTTGTCCTTCTTAGGTTGTTTTTTTTTTCCTTCTCTCTTTCTAGATCTGATGTTTCTTGTGCAGTAAGATAACTGTATAGATATGTATAATTTTATCGGATTTGTCATATAATTTATCATATTTAGCATGTATTAGATTAACTGTCATCTAGGAGTGTGGGATGGGGGAAGGAGGGGAAAAGATTGGAACAAAAAAAAAGTTTTTGCAAAGGTCAATATAGAAAAATCACTCATATGTTTTGTAAATAAAAAGCTTTTAATAAAAAAAAATGGTCAGCAGGATGATTTCAGAGCGGCCTGGAGAGACTTGTATGAACTGATGGTAAGTGAAATAAACAGAACCAGGAGATCATTATATACAGTAATAACAAAACTATATGATGATCAATTCTGATGGACATGGTTCTCTTCAACAATGAGATGTTTCAAACCAGTTCCAATTGTTCAATGATGAAGAAAGCCATATACACACAGGGAGAGGCCTGGGAAATCTGAGTGTGGATCACAACATAGCATTTTCACACTCTCTATTGATGTTTCCTTGCATTTTGTTTTCCTTCTCAGGTTTTTTTTTTCTTGTAGATCTGTTTTTCTTGTAAAGCAAGATAACTGTATAAATACGTATACATGTATTTGATTTGTCATGTATTTTAACATAATTAACATGTATTAGACTTCCTGCCATCTAGAGGAGGGGGTGGGGGGAAGGAGGGGAAAATTTATAACAGAAATCTTTGCAAGGATCAATGTTGAAAAATTACCTATGCATATGTTTTGCAAATAAAAAGCTTTAATAAAAACAAAGAAATATATATATAAAATGAAAAGTTCTGAAGTTCTTCCAGGGTATCTTCTTCTAGAAATGTGTTGTATTTCAGATATTTGTGGATTCTTTGATTTCAAAACCAGTTTAGAGGCTTAATCTGCTGTTGGTTTGAGGGAAGGTTAGAGGAGTTTACAGAGAGTAGTGTCTGTGCTTTGCCATCTTGGATCCACCCCCGGAAGAAGGAAGAATGATTTAATTCAATATTTGTATGTCTTAAGTATCTTGATACATTACCATCTTAAGAGTTTTAGAGTTATATTGAAAGGGACTTGTTTTTCTATGATTTTTTCCCTGAGTTTTGTCATTACCTTTTTAGAAATGATGATAGAAATGTATCTTTTATCATCTTCCTTGAATGAAACTATTATTTACTTCAATTAAGGATTTTTTTCTCATTAGACATGGGATTTTCTAGGAATTCATCATGTGCATAAGGATAATATGTCTCAAGTAATGTTTATTCCTTTAATTTCATTCTATTCTCTTATTACTATCACTAGTATTTTTAGAACTCTGTCAAATAAAAAGCGAAATGCAGTGGGTGCATCCTTGCTTTACCTCTATATTTATTGGGAAAATTTCCAGATGTGCTAGATTGCTTTTCTTTGGAATAAATTTCTATGTTGATCTATGTCCTTTTTGATTTCATTATCTTTGTTTTAGGTATTATAATTTATATCATAAAAGGAGTATTATAGGGTCTTTGTTTCTCAATTGTTGAGAATAATTTGAGTTTGATAATTATTAATTATTCTTTTCTGAAATATATTTTATTTAATCATTTTTATATTCATAGCTAGAATTCTGGGAATTTAAAATTATCATCTTTGCAGGTTAGCTTCTTATAAATAATAGAAATAAATGATAGAATAGTTTCTTTTTTATACTCTGTTTTGTTCTGTTTTATTCAAATGTATCTTAATGAGTCTGCTGTCATTTAATTTCATGTGGATTCTCTTCCCAACAATTTCATTTGGAAAAACAAAATCTTCAAAGAGTGGATTATGTACAACAGTGTGAATTTAGTTTTTGAGATGTTTTTGCTTATTTTAAAAGGGTTTATTATTGAATTAAGATGAATTCTCTGAGAAGCAAAAGACATACTTACTACTGGATTTTTCCCCCCTCCAATTCTTGAACTAGCCATTCTTAGATTGTCTGAATAGATTTCAGTTAAGAAGTTGAAATTAAAATGTTGCTAGCTTTTCTACCACCATCAACTTCAATTTTATAAGCTACTGTGCTTTTAATTGATCCTTTGAGTAAGAGTATATCCCCCACTCCAGCAGAGAATGAAAAATGCCAGGTTCAAATTCATCTGGCTTCCTACCATTGGGCTTTAAAATCTTGGTAATAGAACAAAACATGGCACTGCCTTCACTAGGTGCCAGCTTAGAGAAAGTTTAATTACTCTTTAAATGTCTGATTCTTTATTTTAGAAGATGCCATGAGTCTTCCAAATGTAATTTTCAAATAATCTATTCAATTCTTTGTTGTGCTTTCTATTTATATTTCTCTTGAATTTCTACTTTCCTGAGAGATTAAAATTACCTGCAATTCTTGTGTTACCATCTGCCTTTTGTTGCAATTCAATTAACTTTTCTTTTAAGAATTTTAATATTATCCCATTCTTAACACTACCTACAAGTTCTCAGCATGCAATTCAATAACTCCCTGGGGGAAGGGATTGTTTTATCTTGGCTGCACAGAGTTTATGTGGAGAAGAAGTGAGATCTGGCAACTGAACAAAGTTTGGAGCAGCAGGAGCAGCAGTAAAATACATAAGAGAAGCAATGTGACTGAATACAACCCCTGAAGGTAGCAAGATGATCAGAAACTTCATAAAATAGTTGACATTAACTGGATTCCTTTTAAGGACAACTAATTTCATGTTTCACAGAAGGAAGGTGGGACTGCACAGTCTGATTGGAGCATTCATCACATCCATACCTCATCTTTCCCTCAAGTAGTGGCTAAGGAGCACCATCTTTCTCCTTCCCTCTCCTCTCCCTTTATTCATTTAGGGGTGACAGGGGAGAAAAACAATAAAACTATGTCCTATTTTGTTATGTCACACTGCCAGTGGCATTTGTGAAAGTTTAAATCACATGGATAAATTAATTTTTTCCATTACCAGTGGTCATGTTATTAGTTGATGCAAGGGTACATATAAGGATGGCCCTGAAGAGTTTTGTATTCCACTAATTATATACACTAGGACTAATATGAAAGGTCAAGACCATGTAGGGATCCGTGAAGTAATGGTTTAATTTTATAAATGATGTTATAATTCTCATCAGGAGAACTTGAGTACAGGGATCACTTAGATTTCCCCTAGGAGAAAGAACTATTAGGATTTAGTATCACTCAAAGTGTGAACACAGAACTTGGAAGCTAAACTAAAGCTTAAAGACTTCTATGTGCAAACAAATATTTATATCAACTCTTTTTGTGGTGACAAAAAATTAGAAATTTAGGGGATGGGGGCAGCTAGGTGGCACAGTGGATACAGCACCAACCCTGAAGTCAAGAGGACCTGAGTTCAAATCTGGTCTCAGACACTTAACACATCTTTCTATATGGGAATGCAAACGATTTAATTTTGAGTCCCCTATGATTTGTCTTTCATATTTACTTTTTTGTTCTTCTCTTGAATCATATTTAAACGTCAAGCTATCTATTCAGTCAAGATCTTTTCATTAGGAATCCCTAGAAGTCCCCTATTTCATTAAATATCCATTTCCCCCCTAAAGGATTATACTCAGTTTTGCTGGGTAGGTCATTTTTACTTGTAATCCTAGATTCTTTATCTTATGGAATATTGCAGTCCCAAATTTTCAGATCCTCTATAGTAGAAATTGCAAAATCTTGTGTTATTTCTCATCGTGGCTCCCAGACATTTGAATAGCTTCTTTTTGGCTGCTTGCAATATTTTCTCCTTGGCTTGGGAGCTCTTGGATATTTCTATAACATTCCTGGGATTTTTACTTTGAAAACTCTTTCAGAAGGTGATCAGTGAATGCTTTCAATTTCTATTTTACCCTCTGGGTCTAAAATATCAGGGCAGTTTTCCTTGATAAATTCTTAAAATATGATATCTGGTTCTTTCTTTGATCATGACTTTCAAGTAGTTTAATAATTTTAAAATTATCTCTCTTTGATCTATTTCCAGGACATTTTTCCCCCAATGAGATTTCAGATTTCTTCTATTGTTCATTCTTTTGATTTTTTTTTAATTGCTGCTGGAATGTCTCATGGAGTTATTAACTTCCACTTGCCTAATTCTAATTCTAAAGGAATTATTTTCTTCAATGAACTTTTGTCCTCTTTTTTCATTTGGGTAATTCTGCTTTTAAGTAGTTCTTTTCTTCAGGGATTTTTTTTGTATTTCCTTTTCCACTTCATCTATTCTGCTTTTAAAGAAGGCTTTACTTTTTTCAGAGAATTTTTGTGTCTCTTTTACCATTAGGTATATTTTAATGTGTTATTTTTGAGTATTTATGTGCTTCTTTTACCAACCTGTTAATTCTTCTTTTTATAATTTTCCTGAATCATTTTTATTTCTTTTCCAAATTTTTCCTCTACCATCTGTACTATGTCTTTCTTTAACTCTTCCAGAATTTTTGCTGTCCTTGGGTCCACTTAGTATTTTTTTTCTTTGAGGCTTTGCTATTTTATTGTTTTGATCTTTTTTTCTAAGTTTATGTCTTGATCTTCTATGCCATTAGACAATTTTTGTTGTTGTTTACTCATTGTCCCAGCCTAATTTTTTTTTCCATTTTGAACTTTATATTAAGACTGAGCTCTGCTTTCCTTAGGGTGGGGAGACATTGTATACCAGTATACATGTGTATCATACTTTTTCATGCTGCTATTTCTAGAGCTAGTTCTGGAATCTACAAGTTTTTGGTGCTTTCAAAGTGGTGTTATACTGGGAAAGTATAGTCACTACTCTCCTGGTCTGTACTCTGGTGTTTACCCAGAAAGGGTCTTTGATTCTCTGCAGGCAAAAATGTTCTTCTTGGTACCTAGAATTGTAACATAGAACGACTTATAGGAAATATATTGAAAATTGGCACCAGCCACACCAAGAGACAGCAAAGAATCCCATTAGCCCACTTGTCTGACCCTTACTGTCTCTGTGCTGAGAGCTTCCAAAGTTGCTGCTGCTGCTATCCCAGCTGTCTCAAATCTCTACAGCTGGTGCTCCTGCTGAACTCTAGATTTATGCCTACTGTGGTAGACCTCCCAAATTGTCTTAAGCTGGAAAAATGTCTCCCTGTGATCTTTTGTTGGCTATGCAGCTCCAAAATTTGATTTAAGATGTTACTTTAAAGTTGTTTGGAGTAGAATGTTGGGAGAGTTCAGCTGTACCAGTCTGTACCTTCATTCATAATCAATGATATGATTGTTAGGCTTGCATTTTCCTCTATTTTTAAATAAATTTCCCTTTTCCTCTTTTAAGTCAACATTTTATTTCTGGGATTAATTTTGTGTGTATCAAATTGATTATAATTTAATTTGGCAGACACTTTTTCTCCCTATTCCTGTTTACCTGCCCTGTTTCAAGTTCCTTCAAGTTCCTTAAATTATTGATTTATCTGTCTTTTTTATTGATTCAGCTATTTTACTCTCTCTCTCTCTCTCTTTCTCTCTCTCTCTTTCTCACACACACACACACACACACACACACACACCCCTTTTCATATTTTTCTCTTTTCATCCAGATAGCTATGTTTAAAATTTCCCTCCCTTTCTAATCTGTTAGCATTAGTGACATTTCTCTGTAGTGTCTGTTTCTCCTAGAGGTCTTCCTAATTCAAGTGTCTCCCTATTTTAGTCAATCCTTCACACGGTGATCTTCCTAAAGTACAGTTATGACAGTGTCACCACCTTTTCCAACAAGTTTCAGTGAATATTTTTTACCTAGAGGATAGTAAATAGCATCCTTTGCTTAGTTTTGAAAGTCCTTCAAAATCTCATCTCTTCCCACCTTAACACTTTTCTTACACTTTACTTCCCACCAGATATACTATGATCTAGGGACCTTGGATCTTCTGTTGGATCTGGCCTTCTTGCTGTTCCTCAAACAGAATATTCTTTCTTCCTAGTTCATCAATTTTTTTTTCAAATTGTCTCCCATTGGTGGTATTTTCTCCCTCTTTACCACCACCACTTGGTTTCTCTGACTTCCTTTAAGTCTCAGCTATAATATCACCATCTGTAAGAATCCTTTCCCAGTCTCCCTTAATATTAGTGCCTTTTCTCTGAAATTATGTATGTACATAAGTATTTGAATATTGTTTTCCCCCATTAAAATGTGAGTTCCTTGAAAGCAGGAACTATTTTTTTACTTCCTTTGCATTCCTAAGACTTAGCACAGTGCCTGGCATATAGTAAGTACTTAATAAATATTAGTGGACATTCTGTTGAAACCAAGAAAATGATTTGCTTTGTTCTTATATCTTTTCACAGCTAGATAATTTTGAATTATATCTCCCCCATTCTTGGGCCAACCATGTTTCTTATTTATACTATATTCCTTATGATAGCTATGACTTCAAAAGTTGAGATTCCTTTTCTATTCCACTTCTGTTACCACCCATCCTCCCTTCCATTTTGTTTTGTTTATTGGCAAGAGCTTCTTCTGTTATTCCTCACTTGCAAAAATATCGATTTAGGAAGAAGAATATGTGTTATTGGGAGTCAATCTGTCACAAAACCTGTTCCTTTCCCTGTCCTAACAAGTGTAACAATCTCTGGATATACAACCTCCCCACCACCCTGAATATTGACAACACCATTTCTAACACATGGGAATACTTAAACACTATTTCCTGAGATGAAAGGTGATCTTAGGAAGCATAAGATTTACTCAGAAAAAGAGTTCTCTTAAGATGCCCATTCCCCTTAACATAAAATATTGCTCCTTTCTATCCTTCTTTATTGCATCACTGAAAACACGATTTTTAAGGAGTGGTAAACTACAATCCACTGTTTGCTTTTATTGACACTTGTTTTTTATGTATAAAAATAATTCTTAGCTAGTAGGTCATACAAAAATAGATGGGCAGGACTTGGTCTTTGTGCCATTGTTAACCAACTCCTATTTAAAGCAATCCTTTATTTTTCAATAGCAATGCCAGCAAGCCATCTCTCACTACATTCCAGCCTGTCTCTCCTCTCCACTCTTCTTAGTCTACTTTCTCAGAGCTCCAATCTCCATCCCTCTCAAAAGATTAAAGAAATTATTATCCTTTTTCTGTTCTCACTGTTCTCAACATGGTCTCATTTGCAACTTCCCATTGTCTCTTGCCTTCCTCTCTCCATTTAAGTCACTTCTCAGCAAAAATGTTAATTCACTTTAGGGAGTGTGTGTGTGTGTGTGTGTGTGTGTGTGTGTGTGTGTGTGTGTGTTTAGCTTCATGGAATAGTCATTCGATTCATTATGCTTCCTTTTTCTCACTGTTTCAGTCCCCCTTAAATCTTTAGCCAATTCATATCCTTTTGTTCCTTTATTATTTCTCTTTGTTTTTTTTTTGTGTAAGCCTCAGTCTTTTTTAAATAGTAGCCTTGTTCTTCCCTAGAAACATGAGAGAATTTAATTTATTATTTAGCTTTCTTTTGGTGGCAATTTGGCTTGTTTATTTTATTTCTATAGTTAACAGTGTTTTCAAGTCAAATATTCTGCTTACTTCTGGTTTCTTTTGTGAAAATCATTTGAATATCTATATTTGGCATACATGTTTCCATCAATTATTAGTCTCCAGTTTTCTGGATGTTATTATTGGGTATATTCTGATCTCATTTATTTTTTGAAATATGGTCTTCTAATCTCTTCTCTGATTTCCCATTGATGTAGAGTAATCAGGTGCTATTCAATCTGACTCATTCATACTTGAGGGCCTTTTTCCTGGATGCTTTCAGTATTTGTTGTTTTGGATAGAAATACTAAAATTTAACCTTTGATTGCCATGGAGACTACATTTGGAATATAGCATTGTTCTGTGATATTTTAAGAAATAAATAGGATTTTCTATCTTTTTCAAGGAGCTAGGGGAAAGTTGCTCAGTTCAATTTCCTTTAAAACATATTTATGAGAAGGCAGAGCCAAGATGGTGGAGTATAGGCAGGAACTCACCCAAACACTCCCCCAAACCACTCCAAATTCCTTCAAAAGATGACTAAACAAATTTTATTGGATCAGAACACCCAGAAAAGGTGGGATAGAATATTTTCCAGCTGAAAGCAAGTTAGAAAATCAGCATAAAATTTCTGACACTAGGGTGGGAGTCCAGCAATCAGTCCTGGTGCAGGCCTTGCCAATCCAGCCTAGGCTCCAATGTTAGCCCAACATCAATATGGTGGAATCTCTGAATCTGAATTGGCAACCATGCTGGTGGCTTCTGGATTTCTCAACCTGGGGACACCAGGGAGAACTCAGAAGATCAGTGGAGAATATCTGTGGCAATAGGATGAGCATTTTGCAGGCAGTCCTGGTGCTGAAGTCCCATTCTCAACTCCCCTCTCCCTTCTTTCCCCTGCAGCAACAAAGTAGGACTCTGCTTGTTGCATTAGCATACTAGATCTTACAGCTACAGTAGGGTGGGGTGGTGACAAAGTCAAAGCTCCCATGGCCAAAGCCTCCAAGAAAAATAAGAATTGGGCTCAAGCTATGGAAGAACTCAAAGGGGATTTTGATAAATAAAGTAAGAAAGCTAGAGGGAAAAAAAGGGAAAGAACTGAGAGTCATGTAAAAGGACATATAAAAAGCTAATAAAGAAAAAATGCCTTAAAAAGCAGAATTGGCCAATTGAGAAAAGAGGTACTTTTGTATAATTCCTTAAAAATTAGAATCAAGCAAATAGAAGCTAATGATTTCATGAGAAGTCAAGATACAATAAAATAAAATCTGACAAATGAAAAAATTGAAAAAAAATGTGAAGTATCTCATTGGAAAAACAACTGACATGAAAAATAAACCCAGAAATCATAATTTTAAAATTGTTGGTCTATCTGAAAGTCGTGATCAAAAAAAGAGATTACCCAGGCTTCAGTTTGTGGAATAGAAACTCATTATTTGACAAAAATTGCTGGGAAAACTGGAAAGTAATATGCCAGAAATTCAGCATAGACCTGTATTTCACACCCCATACAAAAATAAAGTCAAAATTGGTACATGATTTGGGCATAAAGGAGGATACCA
Organism: Myrmecobius fasciatus; assembly: GCA_023553655.1. Lineage (NCBI taxonomy): Eukaryota > Metazoa > Chordata > Mammalia > Dasyuromorphia > Myrmecobiidae > Myrmecobius > Myrmecobius fasciatus. The sequence continues at coordinate 4,101 of JAJPUD010025437.1, read as the reverse complement.
TAAACAAATTAGGAGAGCAAAGGATAATTTGCTTATTAGATCTTTGGAGAAGGAAAGAATTTATGAAGAAGAACTAGAGAACATTATAAAAGGCAATATGGACAACTTAGATTACATCAAATTAAAAAATTTTTGCACAAACAAAACCAACAGAAAATAAGATTAAAAGAGAAGTATGAAACTGAGAAAAAATCTTTACAGCCAGTATTTCTGATAAAGGTCTCATTTCTAAAATATATAAAGAACTATGTCAAATTTATAAAAATACAAGTCATTACCTAACTGATAAATGGTCAAAGGATATGAATAGATAATTTTCAGGTGACAAAATTAAAGCAATTTTTAGTTATATGAAAAAAATGCTCTAAATCACTATTGATTAGAGAAATGCAAATTAAAACAACTCTGAAATACCACCTCATACCTTTCAGATTGGCTAAGATGACAGGAAAAGATAATGATAAATGTTAGAGAGTATGTGGGAAAACTGGGACACTAATGTATTTTTGGTGAAGTTGTGAAATGATCCAACGATTCTGGAAAGCTATCTGGAACCATGCCCAAAGGTTTATAAAACTGTACATACACTTTGACCCATCAATAACATTAGTGATTCTAAATCTCAAGGAAATCATAAAGGAGTGAAAAGGACTGACATGTGCAAAAATCTTTGTAGCAGCTCTTTTTGTGGTAGCAAAGAATTGGAAAAGGAGTGGATGCCCATCAATTGGGGAATAGCTGAACAAGTTGTCATACATGAAGGTAAAGAAAGTTCCTCTGATGAGGTTTTATTCCTCAAAAAAGAAGGAATTGAGTCAAAATATATATATATATATATGAAGAGCCATGTCCCAATTGATAAATGATCAAAAGTTATGGCCTATGCCCAAAGAGCTATAAACTCATGCATATCCTTTGACTTAACCACTACCAGGCATGAATACCAAAAGAGATTTTTAAAAGATGGTGTGTGGGGGAGGATCTATATGTACAAAAATATGTGTAGCAATTCTCTTCTCAGGGCAAAAAAATAAAATTGAGGGGAGGCCCCTCAATTGGGGAATGGATAAATAAATTGTGGTAAGTGATTGTCACGGAATATTATGGTTCTCTGGAAATGATGAGCAAGATGATCCCAGAAAAAAAAAAAAACCTGGAAAATACTCCATGAACTCAAGCAAAGTGAAGTGTTCTATATATAATGTAATAGCAATGTTCTGGGATGACCAGCTATAAATGACTTTGCTATTCTCAGCAGAATAATGATATATAACTGCTCTGAAGAACTTATGAAAAATCCTATTCATACCCAGAAAAGAAAGTGATTGTACCTGAATACAGGCTGAAGCATACTCTTTTTTTAATTTTATGTTTCTTGAGGTTTTTTTTAGGGTGGGAGATTTATGTTTTCGTTCACAATATGACTTTAATGGAAATATTTTACATGAAATATATTTATTCATTGTATTGTGAACTTTTAAAACAATTCTTGTACATTTTTTTCCTTCTTCCTTTATTAATCTCATTGTTATTTATATTTTTCAAAGCTAGTTTTAAACCTGCTCTTTCTTTCTTAGTATTTTTATCCCAGCACTTTCATTTTATTTTTTTCTGATTTCATCAGACTTCCCTCTTTAATATCTGGATTTTTTTCCCCATTACTTTGGCATGCACATTTCCTCTTATGGCCTTAGCCCTTTAGAGTTAGAGGGTACTTCCAGTTGACTGCTCTTTTTATAAACTGCAAGAAAGAAATTTGACCATGGTTCGATTTCTAGGCCCTATTTCCTTTGAGCACAGAAATCTCTTCTCTACCTGTGTTTTCCTGTTTCTTCTCTTTATTGCCTTCATAATATTAATATTTTACAGGACCAAATCTATAAAATAGGCACTATGTTGTTATTTCTATTTTGCTTTTGTATTTCTGGTGCCTTGCATATGGTAGCTAGTTAATCAGTGTTGAATAGTTAAAGTTCATTGAAAACTGAAGTCTACTCTTTCATTATTCTTCAGTTACTTGCCTTTCCTTTAATCTTAAAAAAAACTGAGTTTGATTGATGAATACATCATTTCATTAAATAGCATTCTCTTTTCATCCTCAGTGGGAATTTTTCTACATCTACTTCTCTGCCTTAAAGAGTTAAGGGCAGCACAGTTAATGAACACTCATTAATTGTCACATATTGAGCAAAGAACATATGATAGCCTTTACTTTGAATCAGTCTTTTAAATTGGAGAACTTGTAGAGATTGTGTTGAATTACATATTCAAAGACCTGTGTTCTAATAGTAGCTTTGTAATAATTAAAAATGAAGTTATATTGGTCAGGTTACTGACATTAAATTTCCTAGTCTATAAATTTTTTGAGAAACACCAAAAAAATGAAGATTCTTGGACACTGGGGAGCCACAATATTATTTCCTCTATAATCCATGCTAAGGGAAAATTAAGGGCAGAAACAACAGTTAATCATCAGAGAGGATCTTCCAGGGATTCACTGTGGTTAGTACAAACAGCATAGAATCACAAAATCATAGGATACTAGGGTTACAAGAAATCTGTGATATCATGTTTGACAATCACAACTTCTTTTTTAAAATTTGTATTGATGGCTTTTGCTTCTTACTCCATAATTATTTATCAATGTACCCCCATTTCCAAAGACCCCCATTTCTTTTTAGAGCAGAACATTTTTATCAAAACCAAAATTGATGTAACTCTTGACTATGACAGCATATATAACCTTGTGTGCCCATGGTCCACCAATTATTTACCAAGAGGAGGGAAACATGCTTCATCACTGGTTACACAATTGTAGAATCTCAGGATTAAAAAATGGAAGTGATATCATCAACCATCTTGGTTGGTCATCAACTATGAAAGGAATGATCATGATAACATAGCCAAGAAGTGGTCAACCATTCTTTCTTTGAAAGACTACACTCACTACTGGCGATACAAAAAAAGTAAAAAATCAACAATAAATATTAAACCTAAAGCAAGCAAACAAAAAAAAAACAGCAACAAGAAAAGTCATTCCTGTTTTCAAGGGATTTCCATTGTAATGAACTGATTTGGTCATATAACTAGTTATAGGAACCAGATCTCCCATTATATCACACTAAGAAGTAGTTGATATTTCTGTTAACTGATTCAGTCTATCTCCAGACTCTTTGCAACATGACAACTGAGTTGAAATCTATTCATTTCCCCATTCATTCCAAACATTGTAGTAGTCCTTAGGATATAGTTCCATTGGCATTTAGGAATTAAGGGCAGAATCAATAGTTCAACCATCACAAGGGATGTTTTAATGACATTGATTTTCATGAACATATATTAATTTCATTCTTTTGTGGGATAGGACAAGTAACATTCATACAATCATACAATATTAGAGTGATAAGAAACTCATATTCTATATTTCCAATTTATTTGTTAAAATTTTTTATTGATAACTTTTGCTTTTTATCACACAATAATTTATTAATGTACCACCCTCATTATAGATCCTTTCCTTTTATCAAAAAACTTTTCATGAAAACCAACTGACATAGCCTCTAAATTTAATAGTATATACAATCTTTTTTTTTTACTCATAGTCCACCACATGTCCACCAAAAGGACAACTATGAAATCTATGTCCTAAAATTGTATATGAGGGATCATGGTCAATTTAATTCAACAAATATTTGTTGAATTCCCAATATGTGTAAGTCACTGAGAACAGAGTTGTAAGAACAAAATTTAAGAAGCTTTTAAAATATTATTTGTTCTTATTGCCTAATAGGCTTATTCCAAATATCTCTCATCTCTCTCTCATTGTTGATTGATTGGTTTTCTAGCTCCACTAGGTTTAAAGCATTTCTTAAGTGCTGCTCTATTCCCATAGTACATATCAGGCATTTAGTAACCTTAACACAAATGCATGTTAAGTTGTGTATAGTTGGTAGATTTAAGTTTTCCCCACTTTTTCCAACCCTTTCTTCTCTACAATCAGCTCAACATGAAGCCAGACAATTTAATATTCTGATTCTTCTCTAGCTGAATATCTGCCTCATAGTAAATAAGTAAGTAAGTAAGTAAGATAACTCTGAGGTA
>JAJPUD010025436.1:0-17589 GCA_023553655.1 Myrmecobius fasciatus | reverse complement strand
TCTCTCTCTCTCTCTCTCTCTCTCTCTCTCTCTCTCTCTCTCTCTCTTTCACACACACACATGATTATACAAAAGCATGTTGAATAGAATTTTTATTTTTAAGTGCAATAAAAACAAACAAACAAGTCAAAGTTAAATGAAAATAGATGAATCCTCAGGTGATCTGAGCAGTCACTATCTCATTTAAAGACATAGACAAGTGAGAAGTAAAACTGGTGCCATGCACTGAGGTCAGGGCCAATGAAAAGACAAGATAATCTTATTTACCAGAAAACTTCAAGGAACTGAGTTTTCTGTAATTCAGCTTTTACTTCTCTTTTTACCATGGTTCAGAGGGTAAAAAACCAGTAAAATCTCCAAGGCCAAGTCAGGGGAAATGCCATCCTGAATAAACATGCAAATAAAACAGTAAATAAACAGATCATTCACCTGGTGTTCTACATATTCTCTCCTAAAAATATCAGTGTCCATAAGCATTTTTCCCCAAAAATCTCAATGCCTATTTCAGAATCATCAATTTCATTGTCAATTTTGACATCAAGACAGAACCATTTATAATTTCCACCTCATCACTTATAATGGTCGCTGTGGTAACAAAAAGTACCCTTTTCTCCAAGTACCAGATGTTGCTTTTTGAAAAGATATATTTAATACTGATTCACTTACATTACCTCTTGAGATAGTTTGTTTATCAAAATGCATTTATATGGGACACATTTTAAACCAGATCATAGTTTTTTTCCCCAGAAACCAAATACAAAAGTAAATGTCAGTTCCTAGATCAACAGCTCACACATGCTCCATACAATTGCTATAAATCAGTACATAAAGTTTTAAAGTGTCCAATAAAAACTTAACAGTTTGCTGACATGCTTATTTCTAATTTCCTGGTGTAGTTAATTTCCAGAGTATCTCAACACATGTGGAAACGATGCCCTTTAAACATTGCCAAATGTTTATGTCCACTGAATATAACTTGTCTGAGCTATTAAAAAAAAACAATAAATCAAGTTGACACAGAGTGGGGGAAATAGATTTGTACATCAGGCAAACAGCCTGTTTCTTCCCACAAAAACAACATGAAAAAATAGCAAAAGAACAAGTTTCTAGAATTAAAAAAAAAGCATTAAGAGGCTTTCTTTTTTGTTTTCAATTTAGGTGCTGTTGCCAAAATCAGTATTCACTAAAATATTTTTTTGAACTGAAAAACAGATTGTGTGATTGTTTTGGATGTGAAATATTCCCATTATCATCTGTTGCAATAAGTTGTATTTTCTTTCAGATTTAGCCCTTAAAACTCTGAAATCATACAAGTCCCATACAAAAAAATAAACTGGAATAACTGGACTGGATTGATACTATTCCCCTCCCCATCTTTACCACTGGCAAAGGCTAAAGAAACCATTAACAAATAAAATCAACTGGATCACACCTGTGATCATACTAATATGGTAGAAGGCATAAAAAGTCAAGATACGTTAAAGAAAAGAAACACATAAATTCCCTTTGCCTCAAAAGTCAATTATTCTGCATATATACCAAGAAAATTAATGACAGAAAGGTTCTGTATATTCAAAAATATTTTGACATCAAAAAACTTAAAATATTTTGGATATTCGTGAACTGGGAAATGACTAAACAAATTGTATATATGAATGTAATGACATCATTGCATCATAAATAATGAAGATATAAGAAGGTCTAAGAAATTTCAAAAGGCATACATAATTAATATAGAGTGAACCAAGCTGGGGGCTTGGATGGTGGATTAGATAGAGCACTACCCCCTGAAAATAGGACTCCTCCAATTCAAAAGTGGCCTCAAGACACTTAGCACTTACTAGCTGTATGACCCTAGGCAAGTTACTTAATTGCTTCACCTAAAAAAACCCAAAAAAACTAAAAAAAAAAAAAAAAATAGAGTAAAACAAGTGGAACCAAGCAAACATGAATAGACTATCTTTAAACATTCAGAGATTTAAATCTGAAATTAAGCCTAAGAGTTTATCTAACCTAACCTCCTAATTTAACAGAGGAATAGAGTCTAGTGGGGTTAGTGGCGGAATTGGACTTTAAATTCAAATTGTATAAACCCATTTTCATCACATTGTATATGGCCACAAGCACAAGGACCACAATAATATAAAGATAATACCAATAAATTTTGTCAGAATTCATAACAATGGAACAATCCAATTCAAAAGAGAAACATCCTCTTGATAGAGAGATGTTAGACTTATAGAGATGGAATGAAGCACATGTCTTCAGAAATAGTGAGTATTTCAACCAGTTTTGCTTTGCTATATTTCTTTGTTGTCCCAAACAGTCTATCAGAGTAGGGTGGCATTGGGAAATGATGATGTAAAAAAGAACCAATAAAGAAAAACCAAAGTTGTGTTGAACAAGTGCTTAAAATGAGAAATAACTCTACAAACATCTACTTCCATATTTTGGTTACCAGTACAAACTAATAGAGGAAAAATACAATCATTTACTAAAATAATTCCTGTATTTCATAAGAAGAAAAGAGATTTCAGAATGAAATCTCAGTAAATCTGAAGTATTGACCTGAATTTTACTTAAGCTTTGAACACTTTTTAATATCCTAACAATCAAGCCATAGCAGTTAGATAAAAGTATTTGACAAAAAATGGGAAAGGCAATTTCTTCAAAATATATGCCAAAACACTTTGCTAAATGCTTAGAGACTTTATGTTCCTCATATACAATACTTTTTGGCAGACAAGATTTATTTTTCTATATAGGAGAGCAAGATGAAGGAAGAAAATTATACTAAAAATCACATAGTGTGTGAATATATACCAAGACAAGTAAGGATTTGATACAACTATACAGATAGCTTGAGTCAAAATCATATTTTACTTTGAGTTTTCCTCAGAATGGGATGTACTGTGCAAAGAGGAAGGTAAGATATGGGTATTAAGATATAACTACTATTCAAATATCCCCATTTAAAAAAAGCAAAATAAAGTTCAAATTTAAATCAATAAAAGCAAGACTAATAAAATTTATTCCAACTGATATGAATGAAATATGATAATTTAATATGGTTTATGCAAATCAAATTAACAATGATATTTATCAGTTTCTTATATGAGCACATCACTGTTGACTCATGTACAGATGAATTTTATCTCTATTCTGTTTGCTGCATTTAAACATTTTGTACAAACTCAAAGTTAAATAATCTAAAAATACTAGTATATTTTTCACATCTTCTAGTTGGGTAAGTACAAAAATAATAATTAGGGTTTTTTAGCCTGTATTTTAAAAATAGAAACATTCAAACTAATTATAATCATTTGAAATCTTCAAAAATTAGCTTCAAAATTAATGCTTTAATTTTTTAATCATCCCTAATTTTAAAGTTAATAAAATGAAATCTATTCACAATAAACAAATATATAACTGATTTGAAAATGAATGTAGTAGAGCAGTTGAAACTAGTGCAATTTTAAATACAATAAAATAAAATAAACAGTTAAAACGGCATCCAAGATTTATGTAACTTTATTAGGATTCAAAAAAAAAATCCAATATCTAGTTTGGACTTAAGTGCCCCATTCAAATATTATTTAATTTATAAAGATTTCCACAATCTACCTGGTCAGACAACTTCTGCAATATTATATATTTATATGGTGCTTTAAAATTATGAAGCAGGGCAGCTAGGTGGCCCAGTGGATAGAGCACCAGCCCTGAAGTTAGGAGGATCTGAGTTCAAATTTGGCCTCACACACTTAACACTTCTTACCTGTGTAACACTGGGCAAGTCACTTAACATCAATTGCCTCTGTAAAAAAAAAGGAACAATAAATAAAAAAAAAATTTAAATAGAATTATAAAGCATTTTATATTTACTGTCTTATTTGAGTCATAATCACTTTATACAGTAAGTACTAAATGGGAAAACTAGAGCAGTGAAAAGTTAAGTATTTCGTCTAACTAACATCACACAACTAGCAAGAACCAGATTTGAATTTCAGGGGCAAATCTCCTAACTCTAAATACATCAATCTTTCCAATCTATAGCTTACATTTGGGCCATCACTTCTCCCTGTGATATTCCTACAAAAATATATTGATTTGAGTTTAGTAGAAAAGCTGGGGACATAATATTTGATTGAGACATAGACTGAAGAGCAGAAATCTGCCCTAACACTAGGAAAAATAATTTTAACTTGCTTTTATAAATTGAATGGTAAAATCCATTGGCTATTCCCAGAAACCCAGTGTAGTATGAATCTTTATCAGAGGTGCAAGTGGAAGCTGAAAGCACAGATTAACTTTGCTCCTAAAAATCATTTTTACTCACTTATTTTAAAAGAATATTTAAATATATTACTTACATATTTCACTTCATTCCGGTTACAGGTGATTTCTATTTCCTCTGAATTCTTATAACATTATTTATACATATTAAATTCTCTTAATGTTATATCTTGTTATTTATGTGCATCTATCTCCTCTTTTAGATTAGTAGTCCTTTAAGAGCAGAGGTGATGTTTTGGTCATCTTTTTATCCTGAATAGTACTGGACTCATTGTTGTACACAAATTAAATAATAGGTGCTCGATAAATATTTTTGGAATTTTAATTAAACTCCAAGATACCTTCTAATGAAGATTTATAGTCAAACCAGTAGTAGATGTAAACTATTGAAAATTTAGTTTTGAGGTACCATTGTTTTTCAACAGTTTTTGTTGAATAAACTGCAATTTGTTCATTTTTCTTCCTGCCTTAATTGTTCCAGCTCCTTAATGATTGGCAGAGAATAAGTAAAAGGTAGTAAATAGGAAAAAAAATAACCCAAACCAGCAAGGTGAGAAAACATCACAGATCACTATAAGTCTGAGAATATGCCAGGGTTTGTTTTCTTTTTCAAGGCTGCAAATGAATACCCATTGATCTAAGGCAGGAGTAGAAAAATTCTAATAGAAAGCTAGAATTCCAACAAAATAAAAATATTCTTCTTAGAATTTAGAACAGGAAAGAGTCTTATAAATCATTTTATCCACTTCTCCCATTCTTCATCTGTAGGTAAGAAGACAAAAGGCCAAAGACATCAAGACAAATACATGATTAAAGCCAATAGTTTAAACTTAATTTCTCGGTCTCAAAAATCCATCCTTATTCTACTAGGTATTACTATCAATTTTTTCCATTCTAGTTATTGCTATAAATCACCTCAGCAAGATGCCCATCATCAGTATCTTCTTAATTCAAAATTTAAATAACGTTTTACATTATATATCATTGTTCTACTTTTTCTCTGAGGAAACAAAGGCCTCATTTAACCTACTGCAGCTCCAAGAGAAAGTGCATTTACTGGTCACACTAGTTGGAGAACCAAGTAGGCCAAGTGACTTTACCAAAGACCTTTACTTATTGCTACTTATCTTTGAGTTAGTGGTAAGGAAATTTAGGTAATGTAGTGTGGAAAGAATGTAAATGTAAAACCTCTGTCAGTACTATCTGAAGAATTATGGTAACAAGATAAGATGTCTTTGATTTTAATTGTTCTGATTTTCGAGCAGAGAAATTTGATAGTCTGGTCAGCCTGATGTTGATGCCTAGAAAAAATATGGAATTGATAACAATCTATCAACAATTAAAAAGAAAGCAGAGTAGGGAAGATACAATGCAAATTCAATAAGAACAAGTCGTGTAAAAATAATTCCATTTCTTTTTTTTGTCAGTTTTTAGGCCAATATCTTAGAAAAATGTCATAGATACATGGAGCACTCAAATTTCAGCAAAGCATTTACAAAATCTCTCAAATATGTACATGAGTAAGATGGAAAAAGGTGAGCTTAATGATAGGACACTTAGTTGGATATTAAATTGTTTAGGTGATTGTATATGGTTCTTCTTTCACTTGCTTTCCTTAAAGGAATAATTTAGGGGAAAGTCAAGTAGGAGAGAAGAGTGTCAATATTCCTCCTATATCCAATCACTTTCTTACCATTCCCATAAGATTTCACCTAAATCAAAAAGCCCCAACTTTCTCACTAAGGTTTTCCCTCTCTGGTCAACCCTAAATAGAACAATTCTCTGGATACTTAGCATACCTTGTTTATTGATATTAACTAGATATCAAACTGTTTCTATTTTTCACTGCAGAAAAAAAATAGCTTTCAAACACATTCAATATTACAGATTTAGAGATGAATGAGATCCTAGTGATCATCAAATCTATCCTCTTCCTTTTTTCAGGTAAGGGAATTGAGGTCCAGGAGTGAATTTAAAAAATGCATCATTTGATGCATCTTGTATTTACAGATAGAACAATATGTTTTATTTTTCTTTTATTATTTGAAAAGTCCTTAGAATGCTAAGAATACAGATACAAAAATATCCAAAGAAAAGGCATAGAAATACCTATGCCTCTTTAAATTTCAAGTGTCTATTTTTTTTTTTTTTGGCAATTGGTACCTAGTCCTTCTAGTATTCAATTGATTTGTCCAAGATCAGAATTTGAATGCTAGCCCTCTACCTGTCTCTAGGGTTCCTTCTACGAGACCATAGTTCTTCTTCTGTCAGTTTGTGTGCACCACAAATTCAACATCTAACACACTATTTGGGATTTTAAATTTTTTGGAATTAACAGCTCTTCTTTACACAGACTGAAAAGCAATGTAATTACAAATATGTCTTTGAGCTACTTAATACAACAGTATATATGGAAAGAAAAGAGAGAAAATATTCAGTTTTCTACCTTATGGATAAGGGGTTTGGCTTATTGTTTAATTCTTTTTACATGGCATTACCTCCTGCAGTTCAGGGACCATTTTTTGCTTTTCTGTTAAAACCTCAGTTTTTATCATTGTCTAAAACATAGTACAGGGCTAATAAATGCTTGTTGACTTACTCTTATGGATATCTTTATGTTAGTTACTCATATCACAACCAGATGGCTAGAATGAGTGAGTATGTCATAAAAAACCATAATATAAGACATCAAAGTTGAATTTCAAAGTTTTACCTATTCACCCTTCATTCCTGTTTTGGGCTCCTTGCTATAGCTTACATATACATGGTAAAATAGATAAGGGAAGAGCAGATCTTTACATGGATGGTCTTAAATGGAGAAATCGTTATAGCATACAATTATGGAAATTCAAAACAGCCTCAAAAAGCAAATAAAAATTGCATTATGGGTCCCTGCACTGTATGTACACAAAGATACATATTAAGACTTTCCTTCTGTTTGTGGAAGGAAATAAGCCAGCTTCTTTGACTCAGTAGGTACAGCCCTGGTTGCTCTTTGAGAAGAGACACATGTACCTGATTATACAGTCAACAGTTCTAATGACAACAGTAATTCACCACATGATTAGCATCTTTAATCAATCCTCAGGACTATCCTGAATCATTTGGGGGTAGGGAAGATTAAGTAATAAGATTCTAGGGTCATAGATTTTGATCTACAAGAGACTTCAGAGGCCACTGGATCCCATTCTCCTCATTTTACAGATGAAGAAACTGAAACAATCCCCACCCTCAAAGACCTTTCTTTCTAATAGGAGGAAAACTTAAAGGGGAACTGGAAATGAAGGGTGTGTGTGTGTGTGTGTGTGTGTGTGTGTGTGTGTGTGTGTGTGTAGTTTGGAAATGGTGATCACAAAGTAATGTATGGAAACTTGGTTCTAGACAAAATAAGGTGAAAACTAACCTATCAGTGCTCAGGGTAGTTCCTCTAGATGGGGAAGGAAGATGAAAGTTCAGGCAGAAGGATTCCTTTCAAGATAAAACAAAGGCTAATTTACTACCAGGATAGTTACTATGTATTAAATGTCAGGGGCAAGATTTGAATTATGTTATTCTTCATTCTAAGCCCAGTATATCCACTATACTAAATCTGTTCCACATTAGGTAGAGTTCTACATTAGATAGAGTGGATTAATTGGTATTCAAGATTGAATTCTACAGATATTATTCACATAACTTAAGAGAATTAATTGAGAAATTTTAATAGCTATAATGAGCTTGAAAATAGGCTTCTAAAGTTCTTAGTATCACAAAATATCATTTGCATTTTCTAGTGTATATTCTTTTCCCTTTTTTCAAATTCCCTCATGGATAAAAGAATAATTCTATCCACCAGTAGGTATTTTCAGACCAATGTCAACATGACAACAAGAAATCCATATTTTTATAAAGAATTAATGGTGTTTTCAGATGTGAAAGTGAAGTGTTTTAACCAGAAAGATTAGTTCTGCCTTACAAAATACTTATCATTCATTCATCCATTCATTCAACACATATATTTTTGAGCTCGTCTATATGTTAGATCCTGAGACAGGTGCAAGATAATATAAGATACATTCCTTATTTGCCAGAAGCTTCCAATGTAGCTGGGAGACAACAGAAATAAAGCTTCTGAAATAACAATACACAATCACTGAGATATTTAAAATGTAAGATGTTAGAGATCATCTGAGACATATGTAGAATGTGTTTGTTAGTTAATCAAGAAGATTATATTAAGCACTTATTATGGGCTAGGCATTTTGTGAAGTTATAGAAATACTAGGAAAGTTAAAGACAGAGTCTCCTCTCAAGAAGCTAAAATCCTAAAGAGGAAATAACATGTAAATATAGGTACATAACAAGATAGTAAGTAGAACTACAATTCTGTGGCTACTGATCATCCTGACATCATGGAGAATGAAGTCAAGTGGGTCTTAGGAAGTATAGTGAAGTGGAGTAACAGTAAGGCTAGTGGAAGTGACAAAATTCCAGCTGAACTGTTTAAAATCCTAAAAGATGACACTGTTAAAGTGCTACACTCAAGAAGCCAACAAAATTGAAAAACTCAACAATGCCCATTGGATTGCAAAAGATCCTTTTATGCCCTAATCCTTTTTTTAAATTTTATTAATACTTTTTATTTTGAAAACATATGTATGGGTAATTCTTCAACATTAACCCTTACAAAGCTTTCTGTTACAAATTTTCCCCCCTACTCCCCACTCCCCTCCCCTAGATGGCAGGATATCCAATACATGTTAATTATGTTAAAATACTTAAGAAATCGAATATATGTATACTTATTTCCACATATTTTTGTACAGGAGAAATCGTATCTACAAGAAAGAATAATCAGATAAAGGAAATACAATACAAGCAAACATCAATAGAGAGCATGAAAATGATATGTTGTGGTCCACATTTCACATCCCTCTCTCTGGGTGTATATGGCTTTCTTCACTGAACAATTGGAACTGGTTTGAAGCATTTCATTGTTGAAGAGAATCATGTCCATTAGAATTGATCATCATATAGTATTGTTGTTGCCGTGTATAATGATCTCCTGGTTCTGCTCACTTCACTCAGCATCAGTTCATGCAAGTCTCTCCAGGCCTCTCTGTAATCATCCTGCTGGTCATTTCTCACAGAACAATAATATTCCATAACATTCATATACCATAATTTATTCAGCCACTCTCCAATTGATGGTCATCCATTCAATTTCCAGTTTCTAGCCACTACAAAAAGGGCTGCCACAAACAATCTTGCACATGTGGGGCCCTTTCTTTCCTTTAAGATCTCTTTGGGATATAAGCCCAATAGAAACACTGCTGGGTCAAAGGGTATGCACAGTTTGATAACTTTTTGAGCATAGCTCCAAATTGCTCTCCAGAATGGTTGGATCCATTCACAATTCCACCAACAATGCATCAGTGTCCCAGCCTTCCCACACCCCCTCCAACACTTGTCATTATCCTTTCCTGTCATTTTAGCTAATCTGACAGGTGTGTAGTGGTACCTCAGAGTTGTCTTAATTTGCATTTCTCTGATCAATAGTGATTTGGAGCAACTTTTCATATGACTATAAATGGTTTTAATTTCATCATCTGAAAATTATCTGTTCATATCCTTTGACCATTTATCAATTGAAGAATGGCTTGAATTCTTATAAATATGAGACAATTCTCTATATATCTTAGAGATGATACCTTTATCAGAACCCTTAAATGTAAAAATGATTTCCCAATTTGATGCTTCCCTCCTAATCTTGTCTGCATTAGTTTTGTTTGTACAGAAACTTTTTAACTTAATATAATCAAAATTATCTATCTGGTGTTCAATTAGGAGTTCCAGATCTTCTTTGGACATAAATTTATTCCATCTCCACAGGTCTGAGAGATAAACTATCCTATGTTCCTCTAATTTTTTATGCCCTAATCCTAAAGAAGAGCAATGCCAAGGAAGTTTCAAATTATTGAACAATTGCACTTATTTCACAATCCATCAAGATTATGCTTAAGGTTCTTCAAGCTAAGCTTCAGCAATATGTGAAATGAGAAGAGCAGGTGAAATGAGAAACCAAATTGGCTATATTTGCTGGATTATAGAGAAAACAAGGGAGTTCCAGAAAAAACACTTACTTCTACTTCATTGACTACACTGAAGTTTTTGACTATATGAATCACCGCAAAAGGAGACAAGTTCTCAAAGAGATGGGAATCAGCAGATCATCTTACTTGTCTCTTGAGAAACCTGTATGTGGGCCAAGAAGTAACAGTTAGAATCAAAAATGTAATAATAGGTTAGTTTAATGTTGAGAAAGAATTATGACAAAGCTGTATATTGTCACCTTATTTATTTCATTTATATGCAGAGCATATTGTGCAAAATGCCAGACTGGATGAATAAAAAGTTGGAATTAAGGTTGCCATGACAGCAATGTCAAATATGTGGATGATATCCCTCTAATGACAGAAAAGGAAGAAGAATTAAGAAGCCTCTTGTTGAGTTTGCAAGCTAAATTGCAGCTTAACAAAAACAACAACAAAAATAGCAAACCAGGAGTTTGGCAACTGTTTCCATTACTTCATGATAAATAGGAGAGGAAGTGGAAACAGCGAAAAATTTTATATTCTTGGGCTCAAAAATCACTGGAAGTGGCAAGTGCAACCATGAAATAAAGATGCTTATTCCTTTGAAGGAAAGGTATAGCAAGTCTGGCAAAGTAGAAACAATACCTTACTGACAAAGATCCATACATTTAAAGCTGTGATTTTTCCAGTAGCATATATGACTATGAAAATTGAACTATAATGAAAGCTGAGTGGTGCAGAATAAGTATTTTCTGATAGTGGTGTTAGAAAAGACTTTGGGGAGTCCGTTGAACAGCAAGGAAATCAAATCAGTCAATACTTTAAAAAATAATTCAGACAATTTACTGGAAGGTCAAATACTCAAGCTGATGCTCAAATATTTTGGCCACATAATGAAAAGATGAAACTCATTGGAAAAGACACTGATATTGGAAAAGATTAGGGGCAAAAGGGAATGGAAGAAGATGAATTGGGTAGTGTCATGGAAAGAATGAAGATAAACTTGGACAGACTTTGGGAAATAGTTTTTATAAGTACCTGGCATGGGACGGTCCATGAAGTCACAAAGACTTGGATATGACTGAATGATTGAACAACAACCAAAATTTGCCTGCCATTCTACTGAGTAGTTTATAATTATTATCTCATTTGATCCTCAAAAGAATGCTAGGAGATAGATGGTATTATTATCACCATTTTGCAAATGAGGAAATTGAAGTAAAAATAAGTGACTTGCCTAAGATCACTCAGCCAGTAAATGTATAAGGTCTGATTTGATCTTCCTGACTCTAGGCACAGTATTCTATGTACTTTGGCACCATCTAGAAACCACTATTCAGACAAAGTTAAATGACCTCCAGAGTTAGAAATTTTGATTATAGCAGGACCATATTTGTTTCCAAACAGCAGCCTTTATATTTACTTTCCCATCTCTAGAGTTCTTGTTAACCCTATTAAAGAAAACCATGTGGAAATAAAGCAGGGAAATTTAAATAACAAATGGTATCGTGCAAAATATTCGCTACACAGGGATGCAGTGTCTGAATTCAAACATTTTCTCATCTCAAAAATGAGGGATTATTTGGCCTGCTCATGAAACTATTAATAAAGATAGAGACTGCATACTGCTCACTTGGTATGATTAAAGACAGCTAAAACATATTGATTGCCTAATTTGCATAAATTCATTGAACTGCCCTCATCTAGCAGTGCTTTTTAAAAATGGGAATTAGGTCAGATTGATCCAGATGAAAGAGAGTAGAGAAATAAAAGTCTAGAGAAGGAATTCTTAACGGTCTACCATCACATTTTATAAAAATATTTTGATAACTGTTTTTCAACAAAATTGGATTCCTTTATAATCTTATATATTTTGTTTTAGATATATAAAAACATTATACTGAAAAATGGTTCATAGTTCTATAAAGATTGTCAAAGGAATCTATGACACAAAAAGGTGAGGAATCCTTGGTTTAGAGTATAAAGGATTTCTGAGAAATAATGCATACTAGGGTGGAGCAACATAATATGGGATCACTGGTAATTAAAGAAAAGGTAACAATGGTGATAAAAAATATTTATCCTATAAAATTAAATTAATCAAATGCAATAACTTCGATAATTAATTCCACTAAATGTTTTAAACAATTTCTGTAGAATTCAGCCCTAAATTCAAATTCTCCCATTCTACCTAATATAAATCTAGTTTAGTATAGGACAGTAAACAGATCACAGAGCATGGAAAAAAGAAAAGGAGGCTCCAAAAGAGAAATAATTGGAAACTTTTACCTGTTTCATGAGTTCAAGGTACTGGGACTTTACCTTGAATTGGTTATGTGACATTACTATTTATTTTCCCTTTTATATGTCAAATTTGACTTTTAAAAAAAAAACATTTTTGCTTTCCCTCAGGAACAATCACTCACTGTGCCAATACTGATGAATGCCATTAGGTTTGCTTTGAAGAGTAACCCTTCTTTAGAGTAAAATGTATTCTACCGCAGGGGATACAGAGTGACTATAATTAAAGGTACCATAATGTAAAGGTAGGTAGGACTCCAGAGAAATCAATAACTGGATGCCAGAAGGTCCAAAATATGTGTACCTATATCATTTAAGCACTTGATTAAGTCACCTGACCTTTTTCTCCAACTTTCCTTGGGGAGCAATCAATTCCTACCAAGTGAGTTTTATAGAATTGTAAAACTTTATTCATGTTTAAGGGCTAAGTAGGAATTCAGATTATCTCAATGTTCAGGGGCAATGTTGGGCTAAGCACAGAAAGGGCCCAGGCAGCCCCACAGAATGATGTAATGTACAGATACATTGTAACCAAGGAGGAGGAATATGAGAGCAAGAGAAGGGAGAAGACATAAAATCAGTGTTGAAGATAGGATTTGTGATGGCTACATGTAATCTTTATGTGTGTATCTTTCTGTTAATGTATTCTATATCAGGGCTTCTTAAAGTTTCTTTTCCCCCAAATGTATATAGGTGTATAATGTAACTATACAAATAGAAGTTACTTATAACAAATCATAAAGAAATTTATTTTAAAACAAATCCTTGGTATACCTGCAATTTTACCATTTATTAAAGATGAAAGCAAATTTGCATACTAATGAGATAGATGTACTTGTTCATTTTTACATAAAAAATTAAATCTTGGGGTAGAATATTTGATACTTTTTCTTGTTATCACATTTTTCCATGACCCAATGTCAGGTCATGATCCACAGTTTAAGAAGCTTTACTATATATGTAAGCCTTTGTTTCCCACTAATGCTGTTTGTGAGAGAAAGAGATCCAAATTTACAGGGGAAATGTTCCATTTGTTATTTCTACTATTGATGCTATTTCAGTAAATGCCTTTGCTTTGAACTAATTATGTTCCCTGGCTGAAGAGAATAAAAGTGAATAATCCAAGTGCGGCTTTTGAGCTATAATTTTAAGAGTAGAGAGCCCAGAGTATCTTGTACCCTGAAGAAGTTGTCCCACAAGGAATCCAGTCTATCACAGAGGAAGTGCTATGCTCCCCAGAAAAGAGAAACCTAATTGGGAAAATTGATCCATCCTCTCCCCCAAACATTACTCATTATACAGTACATTTAGATTATTCATTTCTACTTTGAAAAGCCAACTAAAACATGAAGATTGTAATTTGCAATATGAAGATGAATATCGTGTCTTTTCATATTTTCATTCAGAATTTTGATAATATGTCAGAATTTTTAATACAAAACATAACTTGTAAATTAAATAGATGGCTTTCATGTTTTGAAATCTTCAACACTTTGATTGTCTCTTTGTCTTCACTCTGTCTATATTCTTTAAAAGAAAAGGATGCCCACCTAATTCAAATAGGCATGTACTTTGTGTCCTGAGGGAACATAGTTCCATTTTGAAGGAATTTTTCTGTTATATTTATGTTCTCTTTCTAGAAACATATTCAAGTGAATGTAAACTTCTTTTTTTAAATAGCTTTTCATTTTTTCCAAATACATGCAAAGATAGTTTTCAACATTCACTTTTACAAAACCTTGTGTTCCAAATTTTTCTTCCTCTTTTCTCCTCTTCCCTCTCCTGCTAGACAGCAAGTATCCACCGTAAGTTAAACATGTACATGAATAAAAACTTTTTTAAAGAAAATAAAAATAATTTCTTCAAAGAAAATTGAAAAGCCATGTGAAGGGACACTCATCTCATTTCCAGTCATGAAAGGGCTCCATTTTGAGACTGACTTTTCAAGGTGATATTATATAGAAATATTTCACTCCTTTCTTTACTTTAGTTTCAGGTAATATTCATTATTAAGACTTTTTTTTTCTTTTTCAATTATTCCTCAATGACTGGAATAGGATTTAAGCAATTATAAGTGCTTAATAAATGCTTATGGGCCTGACAACTTAAACTCTGGCCCTTATAAGAACAGGATAAATCTGTAATGAAATATTAACTGCTGTGGTGTTCAGAATTAGTTCTGAAACTAACTTAGTGGAACTTTGAAATGAGGCTCGCCTCAGGGGAGGGGTACATGAACGCTGAGGAACAGGGGCCCATTCATGCAAAGTAATTCCAATCATTCACTCTATTGCCTCCAATGTGCCTACATATGTACATTCTTTCAGTCGACTATGTGTACAATCTCTAATTCCTTATGTAATATTGTAATTCCTATCATGTGAATACAAATCTTTTGGGCTAGATTATCTAGGTCAATTAACTTTTGGTTGTCCATTATTTAACTATAGTTCAGTCCCCTAGCAAAGCCATGGCAATATATTTTTGCCCAGTAAGCAATGTTGAATATTTGTATCTCACTAGAGGTTTTAAGCCTTCATTATATTTCATGTTCACTATCCCATACTATCACTTGATGAAATTGGCAAATTATTTTCTTTTTGGAGGCAATTAGGGTTAATTGACTTGCCCAGGGTTATGCAATTAGTATCTCAGGTCACATTTGAACTCAGGTCCTTCCTGACTCCAGGGCCACTCTTTTTTCTACTGTGCTACCTAGCTGCCCCCAAAATTAACAAATTAAAAAAAAAAAGAAAAACAATTGATCTTAGGTCTGATGCTCACAAACTTGCTTTTGTAGCAAGGATTCATAATCTTGTGTGTGTCATGGACTCCTCTGGCAGGTGAGAAAGCCTATGTGAATACCTTCTCAAATTTTTTTTTTTTAATAGAAATGCTCGATTTCATTTAGAAGTTAGGGAAGACAACAGAGTATTCGTCTTTTTTGTTGTTATTTGCTTGCTTGTTTTTTCTCTCATTTTTTTTTCTTTTTGATCTGATTTTTCTTGTTGCAGTATGATAAACATATAAATATTTTTAGAAGAATTGCACATGTTTAATCTATATTGGATTACTTGCTATCTAGGGGAGTGGAGAGGTAGGGAGAGGAGAAAAATATGGAACACAGTTTTTGCAGGGGTGACCACTGAAAACTATCTTTGCATGTTTTTTGAAAAATAAAAAATTATTAAAGAAAAGAAGTTAGTGAAGATAAAGATGCATAGTTGGGTTTTTTTTTTGTTTTTTTTTTTTTGTTTGTTTGTTTCCCAGCCAGATTCCCATGGATTCTTTGGGGGTCTGTGCATCTTAGGTTAAGAACCACTGCTCTAAAAGAATAAGGCTGAGGCTCACCTCAGTAAACTAATCTGTAAGTAAATTATATCAACACACACTCACCACTCTGTAGTGTTGACCTCTAGTTCTAAGTGGGCACCAAACATAGTCATAGTACATGAGATGGAAGAAAGTCAGACAAGTAACCATTAGAGTAAACTCTAATAATGTTAGATTCCAGGTCTCTTATTTAGCTCTGGCTATTCCCTCTTCTCCTGTTTTCCTGAGAAGCATTTCAGTTCCTCTCTTCTTGTCCTAACTATAATCAATGCAAAGAAAATAGGACTTTGATTACTCTTAAGGATATAAGGGAGTAACCTCTCTTTACCTAAATTTGCTAGCCAGATATTACTTTTATGTTTTGGACATGACAACACAACTCAAACTATCAGAATATGAAACAGAGATTTTAAGTTAAAAAAAAAAAAACTCTAAATGACTAAAAGGAAGAAAAACAAAACTTTTTCAGAAGGATTTAATTACTACAAACATTTATGTAACATTTTGTGCTGGCACTGCACTAAGTGCTTTACAATTATCTTATTTGATCATCACAGCAACTCCCAGAGGTAGGTTCTATTATTATTATTCTCTTGTTACAGATGAAGAAATTGATGCAAAAAGAGATCATATGGCACTCAAAATCATCAGTAAGTATCTGAAGCTAGATTCAAAGTTAGCTCTTCTTGACTCCAAGCATGACACTCTATCCACTATACCACCTATCAATAGATTTCCACCCCACCTTTAAAGAGAAATTAATGCCTATACTACTCAAATTATGCTTAAAAGACTAAGAAAGAAAACACTATAAAACTTTTTATGAGACAAAGTCTTTATACATAAACAAGGAAGCACAAAGCAATAAAGGAAATTGCATGCAAAAAAGGAAATTGCAAAATAAAGGAATTATAAACTGATAATTGCATGAATTGATATAAATATTAAAAAATAAATAAAATTTCATGGAAAGGCTGCAGTATTCCATTAAAAAATTTTAAGATTACCTTCATTAAAAAGAAAACATTCCAAATCATATGGTTATATATGCAATGAGAAAATACTAGAAGCTTTCCCAAATATACAGGAATAAAACAAAGATACTCCTCCATTACTATTTGAAATACTTTCTAAAATGCTAGCACTAACTATAAAGCTAGAGAAAGAAACTGAAGGTATAAACATAGGCAAAACTTTATAAAACTGTTCTCATTTAGAGTTGATTTAATGGTTTACATAGAAAACTCAGTAAAGAAACTATGAGACAATTATTACTTTTAATAAAATATCAGGACTCAAAAAAGGGAAGGGGAAGGATTGGGACACAGACCAAACTTTAAATTTCATTGGTATAGAAAATTCATAGGTTATAAAATTCCTTCTAAATATCCTAAATCAATCCTTTTATGATTTAAAGTTCATTCATCTATCTTCTTATTATAGATACTGTAGGTATGATTGTACTGTAGATACTGATTCACCCATCAACTGGGTGAATAAATAAACAAATTGTTTGGAAATTTTTATACTGTTTTCTCCCTCCTTCCCTCTCTCTCTCTCTCTCTCTCTCTCTCTCTCTCTCTCTCTC
>JAJPUD010025435.1:0-17592 GCA_023553655.1 Myrmecobius fasciatus | reverse complement strand
AAAGAAGAACTAGAGGTCATCATTAATCACAAAATAGATGTTTGACTGTATCAAGTTAAAAAGTTTTTGTACAAATAAAATGAATACAGACAAATTTAGAAGGGTAGCAGTAAACTGGGAAAATATTTTTACATCCAAAGGTTCTGATAAAGGCCTCATTTCTAAAATATATAGAGAATTGACTCAAATATATAAGAATTCAAGCCATTCTCCAATTGACAAATGGTCAAAAGATATGAACAGACAATTTTCAGACGAAGAAATTGAAACTATTTCCGGTCACATGAAAAGGTGCTCCAAGTCACTATTGATCAGAGAAATGCAAATTAAGACAACTCTGAGATACCACTACACACCTGTCAGATTGGCTAAAATGACAGGAAATGATAATGATAGCTGTTGGAGGGGATGTGGGAAAACTGGGACACTGATACATTGTTGGTGGAACTGTGAACGGATCCAACCATTCTGGAGAGCAATTTGGAGCTATGCTCAAAGAGTTATCAAACAGTGCATACCCTTTGACCCAGCAGTGTTTCTACTGGGCCTATATCCCAAAGAGATTTTTAAGGAGGGAAAGGGACCCACATGTGCAAAAATGTTTGTGGCAGCCCTTTTTGTAGTGGCAAGAAACTGGAAATTGAAAAGATGCCCATCAATTGGAGAATGGCTGAATAAATTATGGTATATGAATGTTATGGAATATTATTGTTCTGTAAGAAATGACCAACAGGAGGATTTCAGAGAGGATTGGAGAGACTTGCATGAACTGATGCTGAGTGAAATCAGCAGAACCAGGAGAACATTATACACAGCAACAAGACTATACGATGATCAGTTTTGATGGACATGGTTCTCTTCAACAATGATGTGATTCAAACCAGTTGTGCTGCGATGAAGATAGTCATATACATCCAGAGAGAGGCCTGTGGGAACTGAGAGTGAACCACAACACAGCATTTTAACGCTTTCTGTGATATTTCCATGCATTCTGTTTTCCTTCTTAGGTTGTTTTTTTTCTTCTTCTCTTTCTAGATCTGATGTTTCTTGTGCAGTAAGATAACTGTATAGATATGTATACATGTATTGTATTTGCCATATAATTTATCCTATCTAGCATGTATGAGATTACCTGTCATCTAGGGGTGGGGGGCGGGGGGAGGGAAAGGAAAAGCTTGGAAAAAAAAGTTTTTTTTGCAAAGGTCAATGTTGAAAGGTCACTCATATGTTTTGCAAATAAAAAGCTTTATTAAAAAAAAGAAATGTATTTAATGAAATTTTACACATTGTAAACCTGAAAAAAAACATTACATTTTTATTACAAAAAGATACTGTCCTTCTAAAAATATAGCTAGAATTTTATTTCTATGACCATCATCATCATAATAGCATTCTTTTGTAAGTTACTTTAATGTTTCCCTAAATAAGTCATGAAACAACTTTTCATTGATCAAATTTTAGAGCATATTTTATACAACAAACATCTCTGGTTCAATGCTATCTTTGTTCCTTATTCATATGATAATCAAAACTCTCTAATCCGGAAAGCTTTCTAATTATTTGGGAGTAATGGTGGAAAAATATTTCCTCACCTTAGGAGAAGAATAGAATCTCAGGTCACAAAGACTAACCTATTCTACCAGCATGAATACCTTTCAAAACATCCTTATTGTAATATCATCTAGATTTGGTTGGCTGAGTGGTGCTATGTGGTGAAAAAATTTAAACTACATTGGAGTTAAACTCCTTCTCTTTAATTCATCCCAAAGAGACTAAACATTATCTTTCATTCCAATTCTGAATTCTATAACCTAGGAATGCTATTTCCCAGAGTGCCTATCTTAACAACATTCCACTAGCATAAAATAGTTTGGACATTCTCTAGGGTTTGTTATAAAGGGATTTATTTTAAAAATTGTCTTTCTTAAGATATGTTTGCAATAAACAGATGGGTGAAAACAAGATGAAAAAGTGATAACTGCAGAGTCAACGTCCATTAAATTTGTTCATACTTATGCTCTGGAAATTATAGAACAGACAAGTCACTGTCATTTTCATGCTTATTACTATAAATTAATTAACTGATTTGCATTATACAGCCCACCACACAGAAGCAACAAAGGGAGATTGTTGTTCTTAAGCTACATTACAATTAAGCTTAGAATTTCCACTAAGGAAGAAAAGACAAGTGTTCAAGAAAGCCTTAAAGGCGTAAATTGTTTTATTTCTCCAGCGGGAGCCATTATAAAAAGAAAAGATCTAATCCTTAATGAAAGGCAGACAGAAGTTACAAAGCTATCTTTTTCTGAATGGTTAGTTCCCTTAGAAAGCAAAGACAACAACCAATTTCTGAATATGCAGATATTGGGAAAGCAATTAGTTATCTGACTGTTAGGCTATATATCATTCTCACTTTCAGATGATGTCCTGATAAAATCCACTTTTCTGGGACCCAAATTCCCTATAAACCCAAGATTTAGCTTTGAACAATGTAAAAGGGAGAAAGCAGTGAATTGCAATAAATACAATTTTCATGTTACAAAGGAATGAATTGAAGGCTTTGTGTCCAACAGAGACAACAGACACTTTCAGACACTTTCACCTTTTAGCCTCAGTGAAATAAAATCTGAGTAGCATGGTCAATGGGGATCACTGGAGATGATTAAGAAATTAAAACTACATTCTCTGCTAAATTACAAATGAAAAAGCACTCTTCAGTAAATTATTGAACCCACAGAAAATCAATGTCATTGCATTTCAGTTCAGCATTTAAAATGTTTCTAGACGTGAACAGCTGAGCTTCAGACAATCTCTTCCTTTTATTACATAAAGAGAGGAAACCAAATCCATGGTCAGCAGTTGCCATCAGGAGGCAGCTTGTGTTTTTCCTTGGTGAAATTTTTGATGGAGTGTTTACAGTGTCTGCTCTTAATGGAAATGAAAGCAGTGACACAATGTGGAAATAGCTAAAATTAAAATGAATAACTACCAAATCATCTCCTGATCTTTGTGCTTGCTTGTAGCTGGCAGGTATAATGAGGACTGATGGGCTAAAATGGAGCAAAGGGAAATTTTAGCTGATTCACAGAAATAGTTACATATTGGTAAGATCTGTAAGACTGGAATTGTATCCATAGGGAAGGTACTTCATTTGAGTTATTTAAAACTAGACTGGACAAAGCACACTAGAGAATATGCTTCAGGATATAATCCTCTACTAGTATGAATAAGGGCTAAATGACCTAGAAGTCCTTTCCATCACATATGTCAATGCTTCTGTGTTTTCTGAGATAGGATGCATATAATTGCACTCCTGGGATTAGATCAAAGCAATGAGATTCAGCACTTACATTTAAGGAAAACACCAAAGAATTTTAGCTCAACAGAAATCAATGTGAGTATGTTATTATATTTTTGCAAAACACAACACATCAAAATTTCAATGAATCAGTTTTCAGCTCACTATTAAATATTTTACAGCAACAAATAGGGAAAACAAGGATGGGGCATCCCTTCATAAATGCTGTGGTTAAATTTTCTTGCTATTTTTCCTTTCCTATGCTGCCTGATTTTCCAATCCTTCTGAAGAAAAATCTCTGATTAAATGATCAGGAAAATGGGACTTAGAATGTCAATCATATTAGCTTGGTATATTAAAAATTATTGTCATCATTCTATCATGTTGTGATTCCTTCTGTGCTTTTCCTCCATCCCACATGGAATTAAGTGCTATCAGAAATTAATACCATACATTTCACTTATATTCTCTTTGCTGAAACGCTAGTTCTTGTTAATAAAAGAAGGCCTTTACAATAATTTATTTTTTGTATAGCCTTCATTCTCTCCTCTAGAGAAAATTGTGTACTACCACCTGTAATGCTGAACTACTGACATCCTGCTGAAAATGATGCTTATACCCATTGTATTACCTGGGAGTTAATGACTTTGTGTAAAGGGATAACTAGCCTTGAACAGGCAAAGAACACTGATAAGTAAGTGAATAAGTCAATTCCACTGAACAAAAGTAGTCAAGTAGTAGCATAGGAAAAGAAAGAGATAGAGAGCCAAACTTGAAGACAAGAATTACTGAGTTCAAGTCTTGTCTCTGATATATATTCACTCTGTAAAAATGGGCAAATCACTTAACTTCTTCAGGACCCAGATTGATAGATCTCAGATGCAGATTCTGATCTTGAATGAAAGAAGTTTTCATCCAACATTTATGAACTCACTAAACACTGCTCAAACTTCTACTTCTATAAAATGTAAAGATGATGATATTTGAAAGCATGAGAATGAATGATGTAAAAGGAGAGATTGTATAAAAGGAAGAGTATAGAAACTTGAGGAACAACAGAATCAAGAGTAAAGGAACCTGGAAAAAATCTTTTTTTTTCCTTACTGTTTTCAGAATTAACAGTCTATATTGAGGATCACAGTATTGTTGGAAAACTAGCAACCCATGATATGACTATATTCCCATCTCAGTTAATTTAAACTAATTCTTCCAAGTTGTCTGTCCTCTGCAATTCAAATGTTTCTCTACCTGGATAAAGAATTAGAAGAGGAAAGAGAAAGGAAAAAGAACGAGCAGGACAGTTATGATAATTGTCATTTATATACCCACTTAAAACTTTGCAAAATGATTTCTTCACAATAGCACTGTGTGACAAGTATTACAATTGGCAATATTTTCATTTTACAGGTGAAGAAACTGCCCAATGGCATATAAATAATGAAAGGATTCAAATCCAACTCAGCATGTTTTTCATTATATAACTTCCAAAATTTTAAATAGATGTCTTGTCTTCAGATTTCTTGCACATCTACATAGTGAGTAGAAAATCTGGTATTTGAGTGGAGGGGTATGGAGGGAGCATACCTTGTTTCCACCAATGGGAATTCTGATTCTGTGTTCATGTACATTAGTTACTATACTTAAAAACCTAGTCCCAAGAGAAGTGACAGAGGAAGGAAGGGACACAAAAAGAAAAGAAAGGATAGAATGAAGGGAGTAGGGGAGACATAGAAAATGCTCTTTTCTGACTTTTGTACTATGTATTTTAAGACTATAACAATCCTATTCAATCCCATCTGTCAGTGGCTAAGGAATTTGCCACAAGTACACATGATACAAAAAATAAAATGTCCATTTGTTCTGTTGGGTCAGCACTATTAAAGATCAATTGATACAATCAAAAGAGAACTGATTTTGGGTTCAAATAAATACCTCTGAATCTAAATGATAGTGGTCCTTATTGTTGTTGCTGATACTGTCCAATAATTTCAGTCTTGTCTGATTCTTTGGTTCCCCATTCTTGGCAAAGATTCTGGATTGGCTTTCCATTTCTTTTTCCAGCTCACTTTACAGATAAAGAAATCTGGGCAAACAAGGTTAAATGGCTTGCCTAGGTTACACAATGAAGAAGTATCTGAGGCCAGATTTGAAGTCAGGTCTTCTTGACTCCAGGCACAGTGCTCTATCCATTGTCTCCTAGTGGCTCATGGCCTTAGCTACTTCATCTGTAACACAAAGGGGTGGAGTAGAGAGCCTCTAATGTCTATCCTTTCCAACTCTAGATCTGTGAGCCCAGGTAATTAAGCCTTCCTTGAGGGACAAAAGAAAAGTATGCATGAGAAGGATTTTAATCCAAATCCAAGTTACAAGGTCCCTAATGGTAATATATAGGATTTCTCCCTGCCTCTGTTCTACCTCTACCTATAAGGAATGAAAAGGTAGAAAGGATATCACTAGGTAACCTGACCTAAACCCTGTAGATCACTTTTTTTCAGTACTCCCTGCTGACATTTTCTCACTGAGTCAGATCCAATCCAATAGTCAGCTCTTGATCTAATTGATTCCATTCTCTATCATTTCTGGTCATTGCTAAAATAACCTGAAAAGAAGTACCTGGAGTTGTAAATCTTCAATGCTCCCTTGCCTTCTAATATGTCAATCCAAGTTCAAAGACATGAACACTTGAGTAAATGTTTGTCTGTCTCACAGATACCTTATCATGTTTATATAACCACAACTCTGTGAAGGGGCAATCATAGGCAATAACTATCTCCCTCCCTTCCCAGAACCTCTGTCCTTTCTTCCCAGGTCCTCTCTTCTTTCTTAAGCTTTTTCTTATCCCCTCCAACATTAATAGTACTGTACCTATAGCACAACAAATGTGTACTATTTTCCCCACAATGCAAAGTTGCTCCACTGAATGTGCCAAATTTTCTTTCTTTTCTAGGTTTGACTTAACTACTCACTTAAACTACTCTTACATATTGCACATTGAAATTTCCAGAGATAGAACAAAACCAACAATTAACACAATTACATTCCCATACTTTAAAGAAGCTATAGAAAACATGGGACATACGAAGTTTCCCTCATCCTCTCTTTCTTGCTGTTTTTCTCTTTCCCTTATTTTCTCTCTCTTTATTGTTTCTCCTACTTTTCTCTGCTCCCCCATTTTGTCTGTTTCTATCCACTCTGTCTCTATCTCTTTTTTTCTCTCTATTTCTGTCTCTCTCTCTTTCCTTCTCCCTGTGTCAAACATGCCAGTTTTCTCTTGCTCATTTTTAATCATTTTAACATTTGGAGTTCTAAGTTTGCAGAGAAAGGAACTCTGAATTTCACAGTAGACTTGTTGATGGAAAAATATTTCTCTACTCACTACTCTAGCTTTTGACCTCTCTGCAATCCACTTTCTAACTAAACAACTAGTCACACAGAAGGCAATGAAGCCATACACAATCAGCTACTCTCACTAGTGAGAAATAAAGAATTTAAATATACCATTTATTTAACAATAAAACAAATAGTAGCATAGATTCTATTTTATTAAATGTAATGGTTATGGAAATTGAGGGGATATCAATCAATTGGGGAATCCCTGAAGAAGTTGCATTTGATTATGACAGAATGCTACTCTGCTCTAAAAAATGAGCACAATGTTCTCAGAAAAATATGGAACACTTTCATTGACTGATGCTATATGAAATGAGCAGAATTTGGAGAACATTGATACAGTAACAGCAATATTGAATAATGATCAAATACAAATGTCTTAGGTATTCTAAGCAATACAATTACCCAAGACAGTTTGGAAGGGTTTGAGATGAAAAATGCTATTTATTCTCTGAGTAAGGACTGGTGGAGTCTGAATGCAGATCAGAGTACTTTTTAAAAAAAAAACTTTCTTTTACTTGTTTCTTTTTTATCCCTGCTTTCTTTTACAACATGATTATGGAAATATGTTTTTCATGACTGCACATGTAAAACCTATATCAAAGTGCTTGCCTTCTCAAGGTACAGTGAAGTGGGGGAAAGGAGAGAATTTGGAACTCAGAATTTTTTAAATGCTAAAATTGTTCAACATGTAATTAAAAAAAATTTAAAAAATAAATATATTCAATGAGTAAATAATATAGTATATCATGCATATTTTCTAGAAATAAAATACAAATTTTCCAAATTCAAAGTCAAATTCCAAATTCAAATCACTCTAAAGAGTCATTTTTAATTTTTTCTTAATTTTATTTTTAATTTATAGAATAAAACAAACATTTAACAGCATAGGATAATTAATAATAATAAATAATTACACTTGAAACTGCAGATTTATTACATATTACTTGTTATTTCTTTTAAATATGCCTTTTTGTTTTAATTTTAGATTGTGTTTCTTAATTTTCTCCTTACTGGAATTATAGAAGTAGTTATGGACCCAATCCTAAGACTAAGAACACAGGAACTTTAGCAGTCTTTGTCTCTGATCTCAGTTGAACTGATTCTCCTGAGGCATCCTGGTGACCATATTGACTGAATTTATTACTGACACAAATCAGTTGAGTCCACTGAAGCTCATAAATCCCTACCTCAAGAGATTTCCTTGTAACCTCCATTTTCCTTGTAACAGACATATGCCATCACACCCAACCAAAGAAGTAATCATTATGATGATATGCCATTGAATTTTTAAAAAGAGGAAAGGGCCAATTAGTTGAATAGAACAAGTACAGAATACAAAGAAATTATCCAGTAGAGTACCATAGTGTTTGATCAACCCAATGACTCCATTTACTGCGGAAGAACTCATTACTTCACCAAAAAATTACTAGAAAAATTGAACAGCAGTGTAGCAAAAATTATATTTAAATCAACACTCCATATCATATAACTAAAACTAGTTGATACATAATCATTTGATACATAATTTAGATGCAAAAGTAAACAAAGTAGAAGAGGAAAGATGTATAAGGAGGTAAAAAGTTCATGACTTAATCACTGAATATAAAATGAATTTCCTCTTCTTGGAATTGTTTATAGTCAATTTTAACAAGTATATATTAAGCAGTTAATATGTGAGAGAGAGGTGGAGAGAAGAGAAAGGGGCAGGACAGAGATAGACATACATTATAAGAAATGTGTTAAATACTGAGGATACCGAAAAAAAAAAAAAAAAGAAAAAGAAAAAAGAAAAAAAAAAGTAAAACAGCCTTTGCATTCAAGAACTTCCCTGTCTATTGGGGGAGATAGTATATGAGTGTATATGGAAAAAAGAGAGAGAGACAGGCAGACAGACAGACAGAGACAGGGAGACAAAACAGAGACACAGGTACAGAGACAGAGACAGAGACAGAGACAGAAGACAGAGAAAGACAAAGAGACAGTGAGATAGAGAATAAATTGGAGATAATCTTAAATGGAAGGCACTAGCATCATCCAATGAAACCACACACCAGTCATTATTAGATTATCATAAAGTATTACATATTAATGGTATTTCTAAATGATCAGCAATTTCAGCACATTAAACATGAAATGTCTATTTATCTATCTATCTATCTATCTATGTCTAATATTTATCTCTATATATACTGGATGTCTTAGTGAAATAAGAAAAAATGTTGACTTTGCAAAATTTAGCTTTACTTGCTCTGAGCAATAGTTATATTTTAATTTCAAAGGGGCAAGAAGTTTTGTCTGATCAATTACTTTCCCTGATTGCTTTCTAGATTGTTGGTATCTTGTCCTGATCAAATGCTAAAATGCTTTCTTTGAAAAAAGATTCCTAATTTTGTACTACCATATGTCCTTTCTGCTCTTTGTGGAAAGTACCTCTTAAATAAGAAGCTATTAACAGAGAAAAGGAAACCACCCAAGTTGTTTTCCAACAGCTAAATAAAAATTAGGTATAGGAAAAGAGACAGAATATTTTACAAATTCCTTTAATGCACTAGTCAATGGATGACACAAAGTCTATAAAGATGGAAAATTATCTTTAGGGTAAAAAAAATCTCTTTTCAAAGAATGATGGTGAATATCCTTCAATTTCGTTTTGTTTTTGTTTTTAAAAACAGGCATATAGGAGAGTCTCCTACTGCATATCTTCTGAGCAGAGAAAAATGTCCTTGTCTAGACATTTTGGCTCAGAGTACTCTTCTTTGAAGAATGTCCTTTTAGTTATTTCTATAATTATTCCTATTATTGTAACTTCAGGTTATTATAGTCTGTCAATCAAGAGTAGAGAAGTTCTACATAAATAGAACTGTTTCCTCAAGTAATGACATACCTTATGCCTCTAAAATTTTCATTCATATAGATTGAGCAAAGGTCATCAGCTCTGGCTTCTTACTCAACTAAGCCCTGTTGTTCTTTCTCTATGCTCAGAGCACAGTAGAGTAGTTTTCCCCCAAAGGACCACATCAAATACTCAACAGCCTGTCAAAGTTAAAAATCAAAAAGTACTAAATGCCAAGAATACTAAGTATGAGAAAGTACTATCTCAATTTTTAAAAAATCCATTCTCATGAGGAAATGACACATTAAGTAAATTAAACATGCCTATATTAGACAAGGAGCTGACAATATTCTACGTGAATTGTTCTTTATATATTTGAATATATTATATTCCAACTACTACTAATAAATTTCCAGTTCCATCCATAGCTATTTTCTATCTAGAGTGATATATCACTTCTTTATTAAAGGGAGACTGCTAGAAAAATCATATTGATCACAACAAAAATAGATATAATTTTTATTATTATTCCCTATGCTGATTTATATTATTGTTGCTGCAAAATCTAAAGGTATCAGGGAGTAAAAGAGTCATATTAATATCATCAAAAAAGCAGCATGCATGTTCAAGTGAAAGGTAGCACCTCTTAGATTTATGTCTGGATCTTAATAGAACAAAATGGTGCCTGCCAGTGTAAGCCAAGGAATCTGGAGAAAGGTAATGAGGAGCTAGGACTTCTGAAGTAATATGTTACTTGAGATAAAGGTTGCAGTCAGAAAAAAAAGACTAAAAAGGTATCCTGTTAATAATAGTTGGCTATAGTGCTTAAAATGTATGGAGTGAAATGCATGGTAGTTGTTTACATTTGTTTATTTCTTGTGCAATTATGTGTTTGATTTGCATAGAGATCCCTGATACTTTATAAGAGTGCTCTGAGGAAGAATTCATGTGTTCTGGTAGCCCTTACAACATGGCACAGTGGAAAAGACACCCAATTTGGCAACTGGATTCAAACTATATCTTTGTTATTTAAGCCCTTTGGGACTTTAATCAAGTGATTTCAGCTTTATGAACTTCAGTTTCCTCATCTTTAAAATTAAGGAATTTGCATTAGATAACCTCTGAAATGTCTTCTAGTAAAAGGTATTTTGCTATGTGTTCAACAATAGGATCTTGGAGTGAGGAGGAAGGAGATGTAATTGACTTTTAAACTTAATCTGAAGTAATTAACATTTCCTCCGTTATATTTTTCTGTTTACAAAATCAACAAAGATAAATCAAATCCTGATTTGTGAACTTTTTTTGATTTCCATGATATAAATGCTTATACTGAAAAATGAATAATCTAATATGGCTCCAGGGGCAGCTAGGTGGAGCAGTGACCAGAATGCTGGGCCTGGTGTTAGGAAAACTCATGCTTATGAATTCTAATCTGGCCTGAGATGTTTACTTGCTGCATAATCCTGCATAAATCATTTAATTCAGTTTGTCTCTGTTTTTTAACTCTTCTTCATGCTCTGGAAAAAGTAATGGCCATCTTTCTGGTATCTTTGCCAAGAAAACCCCAGATTTGAACTGCAGGACCAGTGCTCTATCCAATGTGCCATCTAGTTGCTCCTCTCTTTCTCTATCTGATGTCATTTGGTCAAGAATCATTTATAATTAACACTTATTATGCATCAAACAGTGTAAATAGGCAATCAGAGATTCAAAGAAATATAAAAACTCAGTACTTGCCTTAAAGGAACTTTCATTGTAATGGGTGAGATAAAAAAACTCCAAAATTATGTATATATGTATGTATGTATGTATTATGATATATATATATATATGCAGATATATGACTATATATATTCATACAAAATATCCAAATTCTTTATCATCCTATTTTTAATCTATATAATATGTAAAAAAAATTATTGTCCTTAACTACTCTCAAGTCTGAGAGTATTTTGAACTTTAGCATTTCTGTTGCTATTCTTACATAGAGAATCATGTTTCTATTTTTATTTTTCCCCAGAATGGTAAATTGGAGCAAAACAAAACAAAACAGAACAAAAACATACTGGTTCTGAAGTCAGAGGACATAGGATCAAATCCTGATGTTTATACTTACTGCCTTGTGAATTTGGACATATTATTTTAAACTTTCTGGGCTTCAGAATAACCATCTATAAAATAAGTGGCTGGTTAAGTCAGTATTGAGATTACTTTCAATGCTAAATCTATGATCCTAACCTTTTCCTTTACCAACTTCCATACATATCTTTTAAAACTAAGAAGTTTGATGTGCCCCTTGGGCATTCAGATGTTTGCCTTTAGATATTCTTCCTTTCTTTGAAATGTTCCATTGAGAATTTCTTCACATCTTTAGTAATTCTTTCTTGAGACCTTCCCATACCTCCTGAGCTTAATTCTCTTGGAGAGTTTTAGTACATGACATTATACCCATCTTTTCATTAAACTTTGAAAGCTGCTCTCTAAAAATTTATGATGCAAATCAGACTACTCTCTCTTCTATTACAGCACTCCATAGATGGAGTTCTCAATTTTCTTGCATTTTTTTCCAAGGATGCTATCATTTCCACTACCTAGAAATCAGTTCCTCTTTGCTAATGAGAATTAAGTGCAGAAGAGCAGTTCCCTAGGTTGATTCTTAAATTCCTCCCCATTTTGAAGAAAAAATTCGTCATTAAAGTAAGTCCAGTAATTAATAACAACCCTGCTTTTAGCAAAGAGTTCTACTATGTAGAACTGTAGCTTTATTTACACATAACCTATTAGTTATTTAGATGTCTTTGAGTCTAAATAGCTATGCTTTACTACTTAATTTTGATATATGCCAATTTTTTCTATCATCTATTTTTTTTAGTTTTCTACAGTAAAGCTAAGTGGAGGGATGTTAGTCTTTTAAATTTCCTTCTTTTGCTGAATTCAAGAAGCATCTGGTTGATGCAATAATTTGACCTGAGTTCAAATCCAGCCTTAGATATATACTAGTTATATCATTTTATTTAAACCACTTCTCTTCTGCCTCAAATATCAAATGAGGATTATAATACTATCTATCATAGGATTATAATGAAAATCAAATGAGATCAATGTAAAACACTTAGCAAAATGCCTGGTAAATAGTGTTCAGTTGTTTTTTCAGTCATATTGAAATCTTTGTGACCAACTCTTTGTAGAGTTTTCTTAGCAAGTAGTTTGCCATTTCCTTCTCCAGATTATTTTGCAGATGAGGAAATAGAGACAAACAAGGTCAAAAGACTTACTCACAATCATACATCTAGTAAGTGTTTGAGACCAGATTTGAACTTGGGAAGACAAGTCTTCCTGTACATAAGTGAATAGATGGTACATAATAGATGGTTAATAATTGTTCTACCTCCCTTATTTCATAGCTGACAACATTTTCCGGCAGAATGATTAAATTCTGTTCCTCAAAGCCCAACTATTCTAATATATATTTTTTATACTGCTACTTGCCATTCTCCTGACAGCGGCATATCTTTAAGCATTACTGCTCTACTATGGTTCTTTTCTAAAAATTCAGATCCTCCTGGAACAATTACACACTGAATTTCTAGCATCTTAGTGTAGCAATGATCAGCTTTATTTTATTTTATTTTGTTGAGGCATTTGAGGTTAAGTGACTTGCCCAGGATCACACACTTAAGAAGTGTTAAGTGTCTGAGACCAGATTTGAACTCAGGTCCTCCTAACCTCAGGGCTGGTGTTCTATCCATGTGCCACCTAGCTGCCCCTCAGCTTTATTTCTTTAAGGAAAAGTCTTTTAAAAAAGGCATAAAGGGAAAGTTAAAAGGAGTCTCCTAGAAAAGGGATGCAAGATATAATGAAAAAAGTTCTACTTTTTTAGGGCCAATCTTGTCCTTGCTATACCAAAATTCTAAAGAAAAGGAAAGGTGGCACTCACATTAAAAAGTAAAATTGTCAAACTATTGTCTTGATTTTTCTTTTATCATCCCTTTACCTTCATTGGCTTATTCAAGATTTTATACAAGAAACCATTTTTTACCTTATTAGTGTTTTTCTTATTTAGTATGGATTCTTTCAAATGCTATGCCTACCAATAATATTAATAAAGAAAGTTTAAGATGCTGAATAAATACTCAAAAGTTATTGCTTCTCTGGTATTACTCATCATTAAGCAGATTTGGATTTGGTAGCTGCTGAAAGGAAGCTGCTGATTTTCTCCAAGTATGTATTAGGATACAACCTCATTCCTTACAAGGTATCCATTGTGTGTGTTATAACTATTTCATTTATTCAGTAATTAAATGAAACACTACTTCAGAATGTTAGATGTGAGGTTTGAATGTACTCTTTGTGCACAAATTGCAAATTGTGTTTCTAAACTCTTATATATATACATATATATATATACATATATACGTATATATGTGTATGTGTATATATATATATATATATATATATAATCTTCTCCCTCCCCCATTTTATACTTTAACATATGTAGATTCCTGGGACTACACCTAAAGGTTACATAAAGGGAAACTATTGATCTAAATCTATAAATGTGGTGCCTGGCATATTGCAACTTCTAGTGATGAAAAGAAAATTATGACCTGAGGACTTTCTGGAAAAATTCACTTTGTATTAATCCCTAAATAAAGAGGAGTGAATCACTTGGACTCTCAGACTTAGAAATACCTCAGTGGCCATCTAGTTCTAGACATAAAAGAATAATAATATCTTCTATAACAGATCCAGCAAGTGAACATCCAGCATTTTTTTGAACGCTGATGCTAAAGAAGAAACCATTATATTTTTAGATAGCTTTATTTCTTAGGAATTTTATTTTTCTTTACAGAAACTAAATCTGCCCATTTAATGCAGTGTCTTTTTTTGTTTAGATCTATATGTAAAAAAAACATACTGGAAATCTGACTTTCCACAAACTGGTTGGGATACTCCTTACTTAGAATAAGTCAGATTGTTAAATCATTAATAAAATAATTGTATAGTTAACAACATCTGCAAATAGGTATACATTCATGCATGCATGTATGTATGTATGTATAGCTACATATGCATAGGGTACAGACGTTTTTCCAATTGCAAAAATAAATTGAGGTCAAGTTTCTACAAGTTTCTGTCTCATGAACTGTCAAAGAACAAGCATCTAAAACATGATTAGAAATTCAACATATGTACATGCATTTATTCTTGTGTATTAAACACTTGGCAGCTTCTCAAGTTTTCTATTCTAAGTCTAGCAGACAGATTTTTTCCCCACTAAATGAATTTTTTAGTTCGAGAAGAAGGACTGTAAAAACTAATCCAGTGGCACTTATCTCCCAAGCTCCAGTTGCTTTCTCCTTATGTGCATCCTTGAGACACATTCTTGTTAACCTTTTTCACTAATAGGCTTTTGGAAAGACTCATAAGCTCAGGTAACTCCTCACCTCTTATTGGCTATGCCTTGACATCCCATTACAATGTTGGCAAAGAAAGTAAATGTCCTATCTTTATAAGCAATGGAAAATGTTAAGCTGATAACCTGGTAATAATTCAAGAATTTAGGAGAGAAGCTTGATTTTCAAAGGAATTGCCAGTAGGCTGAAAACTGGCATCTTCTACCATTCTGTAAATTATGAATTATTAGGGGTTGCATTATTTCATATTCAGGATGGCAAAAGCAACTGGAGCCTTCTTCAAATATACCCAGTGAGAGTACACAAAGCCCTTACTGAAAATTGGCACACATGACAGTCTATGTCAGTCACAAGTAAATTAGATAGGGATATACACAGATGTATATGTACATGTATATATATGTAGATGTATGTAGGATTTGTGAGATGTCTCAAAATCTTTAGGAAGGAACAAAAAAGGAGGGAGGGAAGGAAGGAAAGGAGGAATGAAGGAAGGAAAGGAAAGGAAGGAGGGAGGAGAATGGTAAAAACTGGAAGTCATCTTTAGGGACACAGCGTCAAGGTACATTGCAAGATTAGGTGGTTCAGAAGGGCCAGAAGCAAAACAAATGACAATTCTCAAGAAGCCAGAGGGTATAAAGAAAGAAAGAAATGTAAAGCCCAGATTTTTAGAGGATCTAGTGGCACGGCATATAGCAGTGCCTTGGTTTTATGAATTTATCAGTTATTCTAGCTGTTTCTAGCTTGCTGTTTTCTCTTATAAAGGAAAAGGATTCAGTATGAAAGTAACAACTAATATGCTCATCTAGAGTGTAAACTTTTTGAAATAAGGTCCACTTACTCCTTACCTAACACAATGATTTGTGCATTAAGGATACTCAATAAATATTTGTTTTGATGATGATGATATATTTATAAGAAACTGTACAAGTCATTGAATAATATGGCCTTGACATTTAGGGTAGGAGTGATTCATGGACTTTAAGAACTCTTGTGTTCCCTCAAGAAGGGGTTTTAAAACTTTGTTTCAAGGATCCCTTTGGAAGTCTAGTGAAACCCATGAACCCCTTTTCAGAATAATATTTGTGGCTTACAATCATAATTTTAAAAAATATTAATTCATTATAAATAAGAGACAAAAATATATTATTTTCCCTCATCCAAATAAATAGTCCCCCTAAAATTTATTTATAAAAACAAGTTAAGAATCTCTAGGCTAAATGAATTTTATATTTACACAAAAATTTATTATGGAATAAAAAGAATAGCAATTACAATATTTCCACTCTGCCATGGATTAAGATCATTGTATTCATGGTAATTATGGGGAAAGGAGGGAGGGACAGAGTCAAAATGACAGAGAGTAAATAGGAATTTGCCTGAGCTCTTCATTCTCACAATTGACACCAGATCAGTCCCCTGAATTGATTTTGGAGTGACAGAACCCACAAATACTTGGAGTGTAACAAATCTCCAGGAGAAGCTATCTTGGGCTTCTGGAAAAATCTGCCTTAATTGGTTAGAGGTTGGGGGGAAGTAGGGGAGAGGCCAGAAAAAATTTAGTACAAGGAAATCTTTTTTTTTTAATTAAAGCTTTTTATTTGTATAACATATATATGGGTAGTTTCCCAACATTGATCTTTACATAGCTTTCCATTACAAATTTTACCCGCAGTCACCTCCCCTCCCCTAGATGGCAGGAAGTCCACTACATGTTAATAATTTTGAAATGCTTGAGAAGTTATGCAAGAAAAATCCTATCTACAAGAAAAAAAAGAATCAGAGAAAGGCAACACAATGCAGGCAAATGTCAATAGAGATCATGAAAATGTTACATTGTGGTCCATATTTCATTTCCCTCTCTCTGGGTGTATATGGTTTTCTTCAGTGAACAATTGGAACTGGTTTGAGACAATTCTTTGTTGCAGAGAGCCATGTCCATCAGAATTGATCATCATGTAATACTGTTGTTGCTGTGTATGATGATCTCCTGGTTCTGCTTGTTTCACTCAGCATCATTTCATGCAAGTCCCTCCAGGCCTCTCTGAAATCGTCCTGCTGGTCATTTCTTACAGAGCAATAATATTCCATAACATTCATATACCATAATTTATTCAGCCACTCTCCGATTGATGGGCATCCCTTCAGTTTCCAGTTTCTAGCCACTACAAAAAGGGCTGCCACAAACATTCTTGCACAGGTGGGTCCCTTTCCCTCCTCTAAGATCTCTTTGGGATATAAACCCAATAGAAACACTGCTGGGTCAAAGAGTATGCACAGTTTGATAACTTTTTGAGCATAGCTCCAAATTGCTCTCCAGAATGGTTGGATCTGTTCACAGTTCCACCAACAATGTATTAGTGTCCCAGTTTTCCCACATCCCCTCCAAGATTCATCATTATCTTTTCCTGTCATTTTAGCCAATCTGACAGATGTGTAGTGGTACCTCAAAGTTGTCTTAATTTGCATTTCTCTGATCAATACGATTTGGAGCAACTTTTCATATGACTAGAGATGGTTTTAATTTCATCATCTGAAAATTGTCTGTTCATATCCCTTGACCACTTATCTATTGAAGAGTGGCTTGAATTCTTATATATATGAGACAATTCTCTATATATTTTAGAAATGAGGCCTTTATCAGAACCATT
>JAJPUD010025434.1:0-17594 GCA_023553655.1 Myrmecobius fasciatus | reverse complement strand
TTTCTTTCTTTCTTCCTTCCTTCCTTCCTTCCTTCCTTCCTTCCTTCCTTCCTTCCTTCTTTCTTTCTTTCTTTCTTTCTTTCTTTCTTTCTTTCTTTCTTTCTTTCTTTCTTTCTTTCTTTCTTTCTCACTCTCTTTCTCTCTCAAGTTATAAAGAGATTCATGACTAGTAAGCTATGAAAACTGAATGTAGATGTATAGAGTTAGGGTTGTATGACAATTTTTATTCTGACCCCATTCTCTGAGGTCTAGACAAACTATGCCATCCATCTAGGTTCAAGGGCACTCTGAAGAATTGGTGGGTTGTCTCTTTCTTTGGTTAGAGTCCCAGTGGACTCTATTCCTTCCATTTTAGGGGGCTAAAAACTAGTGCCTTGGATCCCTTTAACCTTTGAGTATTGAGTACCTTTTATAAAATGATATTTACTTCAAAGATATAGCAAAGAGATACATTCAAATAATTTCCTCAACATCTAGGGGTATATACTACTTTTGTCTCTAGGGGAGTAGGATCATAATTTTGTTCAATTCTTACATAGAATTGATGCTATCAAGTTTAAATCCAAAGGTAGCTCTAGATAAGTCCTTCCATTAGACTATAGTCTCTAACCTCACTCCCACATTTCTCCTGGTTTCTTAAAGCATTGATGCTATATTGGCTGCCAAGTATGGCCTAGATTCCAACTCCTGGGTTGTTATGGATTATTCTCCCAAACTTTGAAATGTCTAAAGGTGGAGACTCCATTCCTTGCTTCTAAGATGGGAAAGAACAAATAAAAAGGCCAAGAAGGACCTGTTGCTCTGGGCTAAATGGCCTCAGAAGGGGAAGAGTACAAAATCTACCTACCCTCTTATGGTATGGCTGATTTCATCAGACATCATGATGGTCCATTCTCATATATGAATGAAGGAAAGAGAGATCCAGAACTGAAGCAGACCCTTTTCAAGATATGACTGGTTCCATCTATAAAGTCAGTGGAAAAAGATTCCTCCCAGTAGAAAATAAGCTAATTGGAACCAGTTATAGAATATCCCCTGATCTCTTACATATCATCATGATTGTTCTAGAGGCAATTCTCCACAGGGAGATACCATCTTACAAGTTGATATGAGCTACACATATACTGTAACCTCATTACAGTTGTAATCAAACAAAACTCAATACAAAATTAATTACAATTAGTATAAACATTTGCAGTATTGTCATTGGCACAGCACCATTCTCTCCTATCTGATGACAGACTCTTTTACTGTTTGTTTAATGACAGAGAAAGGGGGAAAGATATTTTCTCTTTGCTCAGAATAGAATATTTCAGTTCCATACTTCAACAAGAAATGTTGGAATAATTGACTATATATGAATGGCCTACCTACCTTCCTGAGAAGTAGTCAGCACAATAGAGAAGTGTTGCAGATATCTACTTAGTTAGAAATTGCAAAAATAAAATCTGGACTTCTTTGTATTATAAACAGTAATAGACATTCATTAATTTTAGGTATAAGTATTATCCCTTATAAGTAGTGTAGTCTCTCTGAGGTCAGGGACTGTTCATTTCTGTCTTCATATTTCCAATACCTGGCACATGGGTGATTAAAGTATGTTTGTTGATTGATTAAGATTCAGCTAGATAGAAAAAAAAACAGGTGACAAAGTGGATAGAGTTGGACTTGGAATCAGAAAGATCTGATTTCATATCCTGAGTCAGACATTTTCTAGCTGTGTGACGGTGGGCAAGTCACTTTACATTTCTCCATCTCAGTTTCCTTTTCTATAAAATGTAGATAATAATAGCATTATCTTAATGTGCTATATAAATGTTAGCTATTATTGATCAATGAATCCTAAAATTATAGTCATTTTTCAAATCTGATTATAGACTATTTCTCAACATTGAGAAAAATGCAATTTTGCATTCTCATTCCTTTGGTTTTCATTTTGGGAGTTAAAATAAGGAAACTTTTTTTCTCTCCAATATTTTAATTTGCCTGTTTAAAATTATATTTATTTAATTTTATTAAAATTAAATTTCATTTATTTTATTAAATAAAACATCACAACAACATTTCAATAAGTTGATTTAAATTTTTATTCAAGAAGAGACTGAATACTGTAAGAAGAACTCTTGCACTGAGTGGAAGGTTAGTTTAGATGACATCCAATCCAAAGATACTGTGATTTTTTTAAACCCCCCAAGAAGAAGGAAACAATCCCTTCTTTATATTGTCTTGACCTCCTTTTTCTATTTACCTTTATCCCATCAGATTCATAGAATGGTAGAACTGAAAGGGGCCTCAGACTATGAATCTCCTTTCTGCCCCCTCACATCCCTGTCTACATACAGCCTCCAGAGATGAGCATTTGAGTTCCATACTTGAAAACAACAGAGATCTAGGAGTCAAACACAGCCTTCATTATACTGGGAAGAGACCATAAGAAATTCCCATTCAAGTCAATTTTGTATTCTCAAAACACTAAGGGGCCTTTGCAGACGCCCTGAAAACCTGGGGTTAAGTAATAGTTTACTTAACTATTAGTAAGGGGGAAAGAAGATGGTGCACTGGCCCTGGAGTCAGGAGGACCT
Organism: Myrmecobius fasciatus; assembly: GCA_023553655.1. Taxonomy (NCBI): domain Eukaryota; kingdom Metazoa; phylum Chordata; class Mammalia; order Dasyuromorphia; family Myrmecobiidae; genus Myrmecobius; species Myrmecobius fasciatus. The sequence goes on along the minus strand of JAJPUD010025434.1, from coordinate 15,012 downwards.
GAGTTCAAATCTAGCCTCAGATACATAACAGTTTCTGGCTGAGTAACTCTGGGCAAGTCACTTGACTACAAGAGCCCTGCAAAAAAGCTTAACTATTAATAAAATTTTAAGAATATTTTCTCATTCTCTTACCATCCCCCATCTTGCCTGTCCTCTCCTCCCCTGCCAAATCAGGCTTACTTTTGAACTAGCATCAGGGCACTGTTAAGAATTAAATAAGTCATGCAAATTTTCTTCTGAAGACTTAGAAGGGAAAATATTGTACCCACATTTTATTCTAGGCTAGGTCTGACTCAAGCCAGTTCAATGATTTAGACTCAGGGTTAGAATGCAGTGATGTACTTCTAAATCATGAAATTCAATGAAAATAATTTACTGGTGACAAAGAACAAAAACGACATATTTAGAATAATTTCAGAGACTTGCCTGGGGAGCTGAGAAGTTACTTGTCGTGCTTTTCTAAAAAATTCTCAGTAGCTCCTATTGGCTAGGGAATAATCTCTTCCACTTGCCATTCAAAGCTTTCTGTGATCTAGTTTAATCATAGTTTTCCTTATTTCACATTACTACCCTCTGTACACTTTATGCTATGGCTAAACTTGACATTCTCTATCTCCCAAACACATCTTTTGATTTTTCTTCTCCATTTTTTTCTTATGATTTTCTCTTTGCATAAGACATTTCTTTCCTCCTTTCCTTACTGAATTTCTATCTATTTATTAGAATCCAATTTAAATGCCACGTCCTCAATGAAGGCTTCGGAGATTTCCCTCACCAGTAAAGCTCTTCCCTCTCAAATTTTACACAGCACTTTGTTTTGCTCTTCTCTAATGTGCTTACCATGCAATATTGTATAGTATAGTTATCTGTGAAAATGTCCTGTCTCTATTGTGGACTATAAACATCATGAAGACAGTGATAAATCTTATCTATAATTTTGTATCTCCCTCAGTGTTCTGCATAGGTGCCTAATAAATATTTGTTCAATGAATAGAAGATAAAGAAGAAAAGGAATTTAAATTTTATTTTATTCTGAATTTAACAAACCCAAAATATGATCAGCATTTTCATATATAAAAACAGAAAAAAAATTGTACATGAAACTGTGGATCTCTATTATATTTATAGCTTACTTTTTTAAGCACACACACACATACACACACTCATATATATGTATACATATACATATATATATATATTCAGTATTTAACTTTCAAAACTGTCTACCTAATCTGTTTTTTAGGCTTTTTTTTATTCTTCTGTTTATTTCTTTAAAAAAATACACCAACAATCCTGGTTACTTTTTTTTCTTTTTAAGAGATAATTTTATTACTAGTCTTTTCCCTCAACCAAATCTTCCAATCCAAAATAAAATAAAATAAAACAAAAACATCATCTGTATAGCAAATGAGCATAATTAAGCAAAGCCAAGTCAAGCAAAGCCAAGTCAAAATTGCCAGGTTGGTCATAACTAAAAAAATGTATGTCTTATTTGGTATCTTGAATCTGTCATCTCTTTGTCAGGAATTGGACATCATTTATATATATATACATGTATATATATATATATATATGTATTTATCAGTTCTCTTGAATTGAGGTTGGTTATTCATTGCACTGAACAAGATTCTTAAGTCTTTGAAAATTGATTTTCATTACAAGAGTTGTTCTTAATTGTAATAAATTGTTCTTTTAGTTCTCATTTCACTCTGTGTCAATTCTTATAAGCCTTCCCAGATTTCTCTGAAGCTGTCCCTTTCATTATTTCTTACAGTGCAATAATATTCCATTATGTTCATATACCGCAATTTATTCACTCATTCTTCAGTTAATGGACACCCCATTAGTTTTCATTTCTTTGCCATAACAAAAAGACTTGCCCTAAACATTCTTGTATATATGGATCCTTTTCCTCTTACTTTGATATGATGGGGGAAAGAAGAGGAACAGTGGGCTAGCTACTTCTGTACATAGGAAGAGATTCAGGACTACTAGTGAACCAAACAGATCAGTCAGTTTTATGTCAGCATAATTTAGTGGGAAACTGTATTACATTGTCAAAAAACTTAAATTATAAATTCCTTAAAAGCAGAGAGTTGTGATGTAGGAATATTTTGTGTAGTTTCTTATATATTGTAAGCTATCAATGCAAATTAAAGTAAAAAACCAAACCAAATCAAATTAATGCAGTTAGACTTCATAGGCCAAAAAAGAATATGAATAGGTACTAGAAAAATATGAGAACTGAAATATCAAACAAGAGAAAATTTTTACAATGACTCTACTAATTCTTTATATCAAATGCAAATATTTGATCATTTGAATCAAAGTAGTTATTACAAATACCCTCAACAAAAAGTTCAATGTGGAAGCTTTGGGCCTGATTTTTTTAGATTTGGATCACTTGGTTTCTCTTTAGAGAGTCAGAAGTTAAAACTATTAAAAGAATTAGTGGACTTTCAAGTTTGGGGACTGATAATTACTCCTTGTACCCCAATTTTAGCTCAGCTACATAAATATTTGTTGAATGAATAGAAGATAAAGAAGAAAATGAATTTCAATTTTATTTTATTCTAAATCTAACAAACCCAAAATACAATCAGCATTTTCATGTATAAAAAACGGAAAAAAAATTGTAGGTAGGGAGATTTTTCAGGGACATATCTACTATTGCTAATCTTATCATGAGAGTAAAAAACAAAACCCCAAACTATTTATTTTAGAGCACTTTCCTCCAACATCATGTTGAAATGATAACTCCATTGGAGTTATAAAGCAATTCACAGAGGCATTAAGATTAGCAGACCTTTGAAGACAATGTCAATCAAGGTATAGTCACTTTGAAATCTGCTGCTCTTAAGTCCCAGTGAAGGTTGAGATCTTCTAGTTGACTCTTAGATCACTAATTAACAGTGTTTGGTGAATGTACTATGCCTTCCTGATTACTACATCATGAAAATAATACTTACTTTATTAGGCAATGTTCCTGGTCAGTAGAGGTCCCTTTCAGTTGCAACTGTTTGATTTGCTAAGGTTAGGTAAACAACATTTTTTGAGGTAGTAAAGTTTCTTGTTTGATGGATGTTTCATGGAGGATTTGGTGGATATCTGAGGTGCGTGCCTGAGAGTATGCAGTGTGTTAAATGTCAGGAAAGAAGTTCTTTGGTGAATCTAAGAAAAAGTAAAAGAAAAAGAGCTGAAAAATTCTAAATAGCTAAGAGAAATTCTCTGTCCCTTCAAAAAAAAGGGATGGAGAATATTTGCCACTTTTACTGTGTAGTTGAAAAATTCACTGGACTAGGGAGATGAAATATCTGGGTGCAAATCCCAATCCTGCCTTGCTTGGGCCAATTACTAAATTCCTTCTGGCCTAAGGGTCTTTATCTTTAAAATGAGTGGTGCTAGGGCAGCTAAGTGGCACAGTGGATAGAGCACCAGCCCTGAAGTCAGGAGGAAGGACCTGAGTTCAAATCTGGTCTCAGACACTTAACACATCCTTGCTGTGTGACCCTGGGCAAGTCACTTAACCCCAATTGCCTCAGCAAAAATAAATAAATAAAATAAAAATAAAATAAAATGAGTGGTGCCATTCAGCTCTCCCATCTTAGATTACCTGAAATGCTCCCAGATATTGATAAAAGATCCAAAGAATAACTAATAATATGTATTTATTGTGCAAAAAAGCACAGAAAATTGGTACATCATGGTAGTTAATAGGAACCATATTTGTTCTTGAAGAGAACTGTGTAGAAAGAGCTATTGACCACTGCATATTTTACTTAGGCTTGGGTTTTTTTTTTAAATAAACGTTTCATCTTCTTACCAAAAGCTATATATTTGTATAGGAATAAACTCACTAAAAACACCAGGAAGAATAAATCATCTGTATTTCAAGGGAGCCAAGATAATAGCAGACTGACTACATTATGCCCTTTTATCTTTTGTCCAATCATAGTCTTATTTGAAATTTATCCTGACACAGAATAAGAAAATTCTTAGCTCTATATCTTTTCAAAGGAAGAGAATAGAGAGCTTTTAAATGATATTTACTGGGCAATTTAATTCAACAGATGCTTATTGAATATCTATCCTCTACCATGCTTAGGGAATACAAGATAACTTTATTGTTGGAAGCTTACAACCAGCTAGAATATAAAAGAAAATGTTATAAATGCAAAGAAAGGGTCTAAAGTATTTTGTGAAGTGTGAGGAGAGAGGGATTTTACTTTGGGGATGTTGGTAAAGAGAGATGGATCAGATCAATTTTAATTCTTCCTATAATCCTATATACATTTTTTCCCTTTGAGATTAAAAGTCTTGTTAATGAGTTCCACATGTCAAGATCTAGGAAGGGGTCCAAGAACTCCTGTGTTTGTCCGGTCATATGTGGAGCCTTATAATAATTTCTGGGCTTTATAATTTAACAAGGACATGGACAAGTTGGAATTCATTCATAGAAATATAGTTAGAATGGTGAATGTCTAAAAATCATGAAATATGAGGAATGAGTGATGGTTCTGAAAATGATAAGACTAAATCAGTCTAATCAGAGATATGATAGCTATCTTTAATATATTAATTATTAATATGTTAATATATTAATCATATATAAAATATATATGATATCAATATATATTAAATATATTTAAAGAACCATTATGGAGACAAGAGATTAGACTAGTTCTGTACTGCCCCTTCCCTCCCTGGGTAGAATGATAAGTAATACTGAGAAGTTACAGTCTAGTTTGTTTGGTTCAACATAAGATAGTTTTATAACAACTGGAGTCATTTAACATTGGAATGAAGTACTTCATGAGGTAGTGAACTTTTTGCTATTGAGATATTCAAATGCAAGGTAGAAATTGATAAATGGTCAAAGGATATGAACAATTTTCAGATGAAGAAATTAAAACCATTTCTAATCCTATGAAAAGATGCTCAAAATCACTATTGATCAGAGAAATGCAAATTAAGACAACCCTGAGGTACCACTACACACCTGTCAGATTGGCTAAAATGACAGGAAAAGATAATGATGAATGTTGGAGGGGATGTAGGAAAACTGGGACACTGATACATTGTTGGTGGAATTGTGCATGGATCCAGCCATTCTGGAGAGCAATTTGGAGCTATGCTCAAAAAGTTATCAAACTGTGCATACCCTTTGACCCAGCAGTGTTTCTACTGGGCCTATATCCCAAAGAGATCTTAGAGGAGGGAAAGGGACCCACATGTGCAAGAATGTTTGTGGCAGCCCTTTTTGTAGTGGCTAGAAACTGGAAACTAAATGCATGCCCATCAATTGGACAGTGACTGAATAAATTATGGTATATGAATGTTATGGAATATTATTGTTCTGTGAGAAATGACCAGCAAGACTATTTCAGAGAGTCCTGGAGAGACTTGCATGAACTGATGCTGAGTGAAGTGAGCAGAACCAGAGATCATTATTCACGGCAACAACAATACTATATGATGATCAATTCTGATGGACATAGCTTTCTGCAACAATGAAATGCTTCAAACCAGTTCCAATTGTTCAGTGAAGAAGGCCATATACACCCAGAGAGAGGGATGTGAAATGTGGACCACAACATATAATTTTCATGCTCTCTATTGATGTTTGCTTGCATTGTATTTCCTTTCTCTGATTTTTCTTTCTTGTAGATACGATTTTTCCTGCACAAAAATGATGTATGGAAATAAGTATACATATATTCGATTTGTCAAGTATTTTTATCATAATTAACATGTAGTGGATATCCTGCCATCTAGGGGAGGGGTGAGGAGTAGGGGGGAAAATTTGTAACAGAAAGCTTTGTAAGGGTTAATGTTGAAGAATTACCCATACATATGTTTTGCAAATAAAAAGTATTTAAAAAAAAGTTATCAAACTGTGCATATCCTTTGACCCAACAGTGTTTCTACTGGGCCTATATCCCAAAGAGATCTTAAAGGAAGGAAAGAGACCCACATGTGCTAGAATGTTTCTGGCAGCCTTTTTCATGGTGGCAAGAAACTGGAAACTGAGTGGCTGCCCATCAATTGGAGAATGGCTGAATAAATTATGGTATATGAATGTCATGGAATATTATTGTTCTCTAAGAAACTATTGGGAGGATGATTTTAGAGAGGCCTGGAGAGACTTACATGAACTGGGGCTGAATGAAATGAGCAGAACCAGATGGGTAGGAGGAACAGTACATGGCAACAGCAATATTATATGATGATCAATTCTGATGGACATGGCTCTTCTCAACAATGAGATGATTGATGCCAGTTTCAATGATCTTGTTATGAGGAGAGTCATCTCCATCCAGAGAGAAGACTGTGGGAACTGAATGTGGATCACAACATAACATTCTTACTCATTTTGATATTGTTTGCTTGCATTTTGTTTTCTTACTCATTTCCTTTCCTTTTTGATCTGATTTTTCTTGTGCCACAAGAAAATTGTATTAATATGTTTATACATATTGGATTTAATGTGTATTTTAACGTGTATAACATATATTGGATTCCTTGCTATCTAGGGGAGGGGGAGGAGGAGAGAGGAGAAAATCTGAAACACAAGGCTATGCAAAAGGTCAATGTTGAAAAATTATCTATGCTTTGAAAATAAAAAGCTTAAAAAACAAAAAACAAATGCAAGGTACAAACTTTCTCTTTTTTTCTTTGGTGATATAAATATGGTTTCTTTACTTTACTGAAATTACACCTACCTTACATCACTTAAATAACTTTTTCCCAGGAAAAAAATGGACTGGAGTTCACAATTCACTTCCCTAACCACTTAAATTTGTTCAAAGTAAGATATACTTCAAAAGGATAACTACACACTGCCTTTAAAATATACCTGCATTCCACTCAATTTCTTTTAAAAGGGGGTAGTATAAATTCATAGATAAATAAACTACAATTGTGTTTCTCAGCCAATGTAGACATGACACAATGTATTGTCCTTAAAGCAGATATATTTAGATTCTACCCCACAGAGATGTGGTATAGAAAGTGCTTTATTACTCTTAAAGGGCTGCATAAAAGTGTTATTCTTCTGGAAAGAATCTGTTCCAGAGCTGGCAGAATACAACATTTGAAGTTAGGAGATATAGGTTTGAATTTGGCTTCTGATTTAAGGTCAATATAAGGAAAATTTCCAAACAACTACAGCTATCCCCAAATGGAATCTATTGCATTGGGAGGTTTCCCTAAAGCTAAACATCTTCACCCAAAGGTTATTGATGCTGTGTAAAGGATTCATGTTTGGAGTGTGGTTGTGCTAAGACTGGCCTGCCCTCTGAGGCTATAGGTCTAGCTCTGAAGTTTCTAATGGATCATTTATGAGATCAAGCCAGTTGGGGACAATAAATAAAAAATTAGGCTCTGTAGGTCAAATTTTCAGTGATCTCTATTAGTTTATTCATTGTAAGTACAGCTCTTTCTCTCTTAGCTTATCTGATCTCTTCTGTAATGTAGCAGCAACTTAGGAAGTCCTTTTCATTTATGAACTGAAATATTACTATAGTTTTTAATTGTAATTAAGGTATATAGGGAAGATGTGATATTCTTTCTCTAATTTTAAGCATTTTATTTTAGCAATTTAAAGCATTTACTTGAAATAATGGAGCAATTTCTACCAGTATCTAAGTATCATAATGAATGAGTACTGGACTTGAAGTCAGGAAACTCTGAATTCAAATTATGTGTGAATGGAAAAATACCATCTACATCCAGAGAGAGAACTATGGAGAAAACTATATGGAATGAAGCACAGTATTTTCACCTTCTTTTTTAAAGTGTTTTTTTCTTTATTATGTTTTTCTTATCCTTTTTGGCCTTATTTTTCTTGCATAGTATGGAAATATGGTTAAAAGAATTGCACATGTTTAACCTATATCAGATTTCTTGCTATCTTGGGGAGAGGGGAGGTAAGAGAAAGAGGGAGAAAAATTTGGTACACAAAGTATTACAAAAATAAATATTGGTGTGACTCTGGGCAAGTCACTTAACCTCAATTGCCTCAGCAAAAAGCAAAATAAACAAACAAACAAATAAATAAATAAATAAATTTTGGAAACTCTTTACTGTGTTTGGAAAAATAAAATACTATTGAGAAAAAAAATCATGCCTGAGATACTTTTCAGCTATGTTTTTGTTATTGTTCAATCATTTTTCATTTGTATCCAACTCTAAATGACTCTTTTAGGGGTTTTCTTGGGAAAGATACTAGAATGGTTTGCCATTTCCTTCTCCAACTCATTTTTACAAATGAGGAAACTGAGGCAAACAGGATTAAGTGACTTGCTCAGGGTCACAGTCTGAGACTATATTTGAACTCAAATCTTCCTGACTCTAGGTGCAGCACTCCTAGTGGCCTGTCAGTTATCTGACTCTAGATTTACTTTCTCTCAATCTGAGTTTCCTGATCTGTAAATTGGTGATAATACTAGCATCTACCTCACAAAGTTGTTGGAAGGATTAAATATGTTAATACATGTAAAGTACTTAGGAAATCTTAGTATCATATAATTCTCAGATATCCTTATCCAATTATTTAATATGTGTATGGGGGGCTATTATCTATACAGAAAATGAAAGTTGAATGATTTAATATAGATAATTGATAAGTTTAAAAAATCAAGTCAATAAGAATTTATTAAAAGCCTACTAGGTGCCAAGTCATAAATGCCCTAGTCACAAAGAAAGGCAAACAAAACAAAACAAAAAACATGTCGATTTTGATTATTCAGCATCTTCTCCCCAATTCATTTTGCCTCAATAGCAAGGACCTTAATTACTCTTTACTAGAATGAATTCAAATTTGGTTTTTAAAAGATATTCATAAAGAAGGGAAACAAAAAATTGGCTAGTTCTGGTGTCAGAGGAGCTGGATTCAAGATCCTGCTTTGTCTTTTGGTACCTGTATCATCTTAGAAAAATCATTTTACTTCTCTGGGTCTAAATTTCCTTATCTGTAAAGTAAAGAGATTGAACTAGATGGCCTCTAAGGTCTTTCAATCTTTGATGATGATAATGATGATAAGTACCTATAATTTGCACAGCATTGATACTGTTAGAGGAGCTACAAAAATTAATGACATAGCCTCTACTCTCAGGGAGATTACATTTTAATAGGAGGCTATGTCACGTACATATATCACAAGATGATAAATGCTAAGTGCATAAGAGATATAGGAAACATAAGTTGGAATTACTATATGATGTCTGTTGGGGAGAATATCATTAATGACTGAGAGAATCAGAGGTCAGGACATTTCAGGCATAAGAAACAATGTGAACAAATGTACATAGGAAGGATAATTCTCTTCAATAAACATTTATTAAGCACCTATTCTATATGTTAAATGCTGGGACTACAAAGTAGAAGTAGAAAGACAGAACCTATCTTCAAGGAGCTTATGATCTAATGGGGGAAGACAAACAAAAGAAAGCTGAGGAAAGTGATGTAGTAAAGGATATAAGGAAACTCCATGCTAGTGGAGTTGAAACCAAGTAGAGTTACTGATAGTAGTTACCTGGAAACTTTTAAGCCCTGCATAAAGGGTTTGGGAGGAGTTTATTATTCTGCCCTCTAACCCTCCAGGTAAAAAGTATATACTGAGGGTGATAAGAAAGTGATGAGTATCAAAACTGAGTCAATCTGCATGGTGAGAAGATTTCAGATGATCAGCTTCTCCTGGGGAAGGCATGCTATTTCCAGAGAAAATGAAGGCCAGCACAGAATATGAATTGGCATTAAGAAGAACAATTTTATTTGATCTTCATGCCTATGAAGTGAAGAAGAAAAATAAGGATAAAAAGGCAGAGTCATCCCAAAAGGAAATAGTTTATTCTAGGAGGGTGGTCTACATGATGCAAAATAGTTAAAGGAGATATGTACTAAGCAAAAAGACACAGGATTAGATAATAACAAAGTCTTTGATAACCTTTTCGAAAACAGTTTAGAAGAGTGATATGGACAGAAATAAGAACAGACTGAAGGAGTAGTGGGGAAGTAGGAACATTGGGTGTAAGCAAACCTTTCAAGAAGTTTGGTGATGAAATGGGGAGAAGTAAGACGATAGTTGTTGGATGGGTTAAGATTGAGGAAATACTTTCATTCATTCATTCATTTATTTTTAAGATTAGAGAACTTAAATATTTATAGATCAGATGAGAAAAAGCCAGTGTAGAGGAAGAGATTGAAGATGCATAGCAGAGAGTATTTGATATAGTAAAGAACTAGAAAAAGTGGGAGGATTGGGGTTCAGGGGTACATGTAGAGGTACTACATACCTCACTCTTGGAGACACAGTGAAGAAGAAAAGAATAAATGAAGAGACTGAAAAATTTGAATTGGGAAGTTAAAAAAAACTTGTTAGAAGGCTTGGTAGAAGATTGTGAACTTCTTAATTAAATTTAGATGGATTACAGTGGACTGGCAAGAGATGGGGGTAGGGTTAAGCACTCAAGGAGGAACAGAAAGTTTTCACACATTAGCTATGAAGAATAAGATAATCAAAATGTTTCATTGGAAGCAGCTGTTGTTCTTTGTCCTTCGTTCTCCAAGAGGACCATGACATCATCGAGGTGATGCCATAACATGCAAGTGAATTGAATTTAAGTGAGGGAGGATTGTGTAAGGTCTCCTGCCTCCCTTTCCCCTCCAGAGCCATCTGGGTGCAGTAGCATGATATAAATCAGGACGATTGGAGATGGACCTGGATACTAGAGGAGATCTTGACCTTTTTAAGCTAAGGTCTTCAACAGGTCTCAGTTTGATTGAGGCTGGTCATACCTATTCAGTGATTAAGACTAGGTAGTAATTGAGGCAAAGTAGGCAACTAAATGATGTAATGATTGAATCCTGGTAAGTAAGGTAAACCTGAGTTCAAATGTGACTTTGGATATTTACTGTCTCAGTGACTACTTATTTTCAGTCTGCCTCAGTTACCTCATCTGTAATATGGGGATAATAATAGCACTTACATTGCAGGGTCATTGTGAAGACATACCATATGTACCTTAAAAGATTTGTAATATCAGCAGGAACAGAAACAGAAAAATTATATGAATTAGGTTACTCAGAACTGAGGATTAATAGGTTTGAAGCCTGTGGACTGAAAGATTCTAGGATAATGACTAAAGGAAGACCCTTGCCAAAAGCTCCTGCCTTCTCCTCTCCTCCCCAAAAAAATTTATCAAGAAAAAGAAAGAGAAAAAAAGTATGCCTCTGTACTTGGAATGCATCAGTTCTCTATTTAGAGGTTTACAGGTTTCATAATGAGTCCTTTGAACTGTAGTTGGTCATTATGTTGGTCAGTTACTACTACTTCAAGAGTTGATTATCTTTACAATATTGCTATTATTATATAAATTAGTTTCCTGAGTGTAGTTACATTATTTTGTATCAATTCATGCAAGTCTTCCTAGTTTCTTTCTAAAATTATCTCCATTTCTTTCTTTTAAAATTTTGTTTTTATGTGGCAGCTAGGTGGTGCAATGGATAGAGCACCAGTCCTGAAGTCAGGAAGAACTGAGTTCAAATTTGGTCTCAGACACTTAACATTCGCTAGATGTGTGACCCTAGGCAAGTCACTTAATCCCAACTGCTTTAGCAAAAAGTAAATATGTATGTGTGTGTGTGTGTGTATGAAAAAGATATGTTTTTAAATGCACTCTGAACCTATCATTTCTCTATCTGGAGATAGATAGCATTTTTCATCATGAGACCTTTTGAATTGTGGGAGATCATTGTGTTAACAGTGTTATTAAATCTTTCACCATTATCTTTACAATATTGTTGCTGCTATGTAAATTGTTCTGGTTCTGCTCACTTTACTTTGGATCAGTTCCTATTAGTCTTACAAAGTATTTCCTATAGTACAATTATATAACATATCTTGTTTAGCCATTCCCCAAATGATTGATATCCCCTCAACTTCCAATTCTTCATCATTACATAAAACTGCTATGAATTTTTTTACACTTAAATCCTTTTCCTCTTTCTTTGATCTCTTTTGAGCTTAGACTTGGTAGCTGTATTGCCAAAGGATATGCACAATTTAATGGCTTTTGGAGTATAGTTCCAAATTTCTTTCCAAGATGTTTAGACTGATTCACAGCTCTACCAACAATGCATTAGTGTACCTGTGATGTTTCTGACATCTTCCTCCTCATTTGTTATTTGATTAGATACATTTCTAAGAAAGAAAGGCCATAGAGGAATGTTGACAGAAAGGAATGGCCTGCTAACAGTGAAGGGGAATAAAAAGAGTTGAGAAAACAATGACCATACTATTGAAGAAAGTTTTAATGGGTGTGATTTTATTTAAAATTAAGGCAACCTAGGTTTCAGTTAAAGTTACAAAAGGGGAAGTGTGTTTAAAGAAAAGACTGCTCAAAATAGAAGTTTCTAAAGAACATTATAAAGAGAAATTGGGGGAGGGGGAACTGGGAAAATGATAAATAGGATTGTAGTGGATCTAGGAAGAAGTATGGCTGACTTAATGAGCAGAAGAGTTCAGGAGGAGTATCTGACCATGTCACCCCATTAATTATTAAATCTAATAGCTTTCTAAATTAAATACAGTGCTTCTCTAGGCTCAAATATAAAAGCTTCACTTTGACATTTAAAACCCTTTACAACCTGAACCTTCCCTACTTTCCTACACTTTTTATACTTCATTCTATATACAATCTATGATATAGCTGATATAGCTATACTATTTGGCCTAATTACAATTTCTTGAACTGGAAGCTCCATCTCCCACCCCCATACCTTTGCAATGCCTGTTCTTCATGTCTAGATTGCTCTGCACCCTCACCTCTGCCTGTTAGATTGCATGGCTTCCTTCAACTCTGCTTAAATTTCACTCTCTTCTGAAGGTCTTTCATAGTCTCCCCTTCCCTCCCCCCAGTTGATTCTAACTTTTTTGAGATGTCTTGTCTATTTTGTCTATATCTTTTATTTAGCTAATTATTGACAGGTTCTCTCCTCCAGGAGAGTGTAAGCTCCTTGAAGGCAGGGAGTATTTTTGCCTTATATCCCTAGAGCTCTGCTCAATGCTAGACACATCATAGTAAATGCTTTAGAAATCATTGTTGGCTGAGCACCAGCCCTGAAGTCAGGAGGACCTGAGTTCAAATCTGATCTCAGACACATAACAGCTGTGTGACCCTGGGCAAGTCACTTAACCCCAATTGCCTCTGCAAAAAAAAAAAAAAAAAAGAAATCATTGTTGGCTGACTGTACTTTATTCACTAAGGAAAATGCATTAGTGTTAAGTGTATTAAATAACATTATAGCTATCATAATATAGCCTCATGTTTTTATTCCTGTTATGAGACTTTTTAAAGGAAATTTCCTTAGCACAGTTCCTGGCACATAGCAAGAACCCAGTAAATGCTTTTTGATTGACTGACTGACTGAGGTAGTGGGGATGTAGAGTTTGCATCTAACTAATCAACCAACATTTATTAAGAACCTATGATGTGCTGAGCACAGTAATGAGGAATGGGAATACAAAGTCCCACTCCTTAAATAGTATTGGGAATTTAACTGGATAGTAGAACTTGAGGAACCAATAGAATGGAAGGCAGGGTAGGCTAATATGGCATGTTGATAGTATGGGATGATTATGGTACTTAGGCATTGTCTCAACTTTAAAATTGCTCTATCAGTATGGATATGATTTAAGTTTATGATTTAAAGTAGCATGATGCTAACAATAATTACCAAATGGTTGCTTTGTTGCTAGCAGTTACATAAGTACTACCAGGAAAGATTGGCACTCTAAGTGTACATATCTCATTCAATCAAAACAGAACTTGTATATTGATTCTTTATAGAATCAATCCCTTTGTACTTTGACTTCTGTATGCCAGTGTGTCCCTGATCAATCTCTCGGACTTGGTCCACCAGGTTCCCAGCTTCCCAATCCCTGATAGGTCTCCAGAGAAAGCTTGGCTTCTAGGATAACACCTCTTGTCTCTTGATCTGCTGATGTCCCCTCAAAATCCCTGCAGCAGCAAGCAGCTCTGCCTCAGTGGTTTTCAAGTTTAATATTCATTTTCTCCTGTATTGTGCCTATAATATAAAGAACATTGCTTCTGGAGTCAGAATTCCTGAGTTCATATTCTATCTCTGATGCTTAAGTGTAAGACTATATGAACTCATTTAACGTTTTGGCACCTCAGTTTCCTCATTTGTAAATTGAGGCATGATCTTCATGTTTTCTAATGTCTCTACCTATTACAAATCCTATCTTCCTAAGTAATCCTTTAAGCTTCTTTCTGTTCATCTCACATGTTTCCATATATCTCTTTCTCTTCTTTAAGGACAGGAGACTAAGGATTTATAGTTTAGGAGTTCACTGGGTATTGTAACAAAGAAATGAGGAACTATTCTTTTAAAAACTCAGAGAAAAAAATAAATCTCATAGTCTATAATTTAGACTTCTTAAAGCTGAGGTAAAACTAACTTGTTGGTTGGCTCTGGAGACATTTTTAGCTGCCAAGATCTGTTTGCAGGTGAGAAACAATTCAACCTTGCCCTGAGTGCTTTTCTTTGCAGGTGACCCCTTGCCAAAGCGCCAGCTTTCTTCCTATCAGGTAGGATGAATGGTGATAAAATTTGGAGGTCATGGTCATGAGTAGCTTCTGCAGGGTCTAGCTGAAAGAATGCCAGCATTAGCCTTTGTTTGTTTTTCATTATTGACACAGAGGTGAGATGCCTCATCACCAACTCCTACAGAAAGTGCCATTTCCTTATTCTTGGGCAGGCAAATATTTACTGGCTTTGTGGACTTCCAGGTATATCAGCTCTAAGGAGGCAAACAGTGTAATATAGTATAGCAGAGTCAAACTGGGGTCAAAGCCTAAGTGGAGTGTATGTCATTACTGCTATCATTCTGTCTGCTGCTGTGGATACTAAAACAGAAAATCCAAGAGAAAGAGAGAGGAGAGGAAAGAAAGAAAGATTGTGTGTGTGTGTGTGTGTGTGTGTGTGTG